>JABUQX010086160.1:0-69293 GCA_015478945.1 Trachelipus rathkii | reverse complement strand
GGTAAAAGATACACAAATTATACGAAGTAACTTATGTAAAATAAATAACAAATAGTAAAAGGAGGATTAAAATTTTCTTTCATCTATAATGCAACGTTAAAACCTAAAGTAACATATATCTTAAAAACCTAAATAACTTTAAAATATATAACCTATACTCATTCATAAACTATTCACCTAACCTAACATGACCTTAACATAAACCTACCTGAAAGGCCGTAGCCCTACTAATATACTTTCTAAAATATTTATAATTTTTAAAAAAATTAATTAAAATATAATTATATATATATATATATAATATATATATATTAATATTAAATTATATTAATATATATATATATATATATATAATGGTATATTATTATAATATATTATAATATAATTATATATTAAATATATTAATATATAATATTATATAATTATATATATATATTATATTATATATATATATATAATATAATATATATATATATTATATAATTAAATAAATATATATATATATATTAATATATATCTATTTTAGTTAAAAAAATATATCGTATCTTGTATCCCTCATTCTAAAGAGACTGGACACAGAGAATTTGCGAGAGGATAGAGAAAAAAGTATACATATAACTCACTTTTAGCTGTATATAATTTTTACTGAATTATTTCATTATAATTATTATATTTAAAAGGGTAGATTAATTATAAATTCTAAATTTATATTTACCTTTTAATACTTATTGAGGGATTATATTATATCATATATTAATATATATATATATATTAATATATATATATATATATATAATATTATATATTATATATATTAATATTATATAATATATAATTTATAATAAAATTAATATTATATATATATATATTTAATCATATATATTAATGGATCTATACTTATGTTTGCAAATTTTACTATAAGAACATTTTATTAAGTCAATTATTAATGGATAATTAATGTATTTTGAAATATCGGTTATACTATTATGAATTTATCCATTTACTATGGAGTGGAAGTTGACGTCTTTACATAATTTTAAGTTCATTTTGTATTCATGAATTTCTTCATATTTGAGAAAATTTCATTATTATTTACTACATATAAGGAAATACAAAATATTTCGAAAATAAGTGTCAAAAATTTTAAACAGGGGTGACTCTTGTTTTTTTATTTTTTTATTTTTTATTTTTGACCTTTTATGTTTTTTTAAAGTAAGCTAAATTTTTTATTCACTATTTCTTTTACAAATTTTTTAGCTTAAAATTATCTTTATCATACATATATATTTCCCAAAAATTATTAATTGTATTTAACTTATTATAGTTATTTACAATAATTTCTTAAATGACTTATGAGCAGTACATATATAGTAGATTTATCCATATTATAGGTTAATTATTTATATATCAGATGGGAATCCAGTCATAGTTCAGTATGAGAATTTTATGTGAATTTATATGCTTCACAATGAAGGTCTTTATAAATAATAAAATGTCAATGACAAATAATTAATTATTTTTATTTTTGTATCAACAGAGCTTAAACCTGTCCTTTAAGTAAATATATAATTTCATAATATTTAAACCAAATCTTTTTTTTTTTTATTTTGGTTCAAGTTGAAAAAGCATTAGATTTTCAGACCAGTTTAATCAATAATGAAGAATAAGCTGGGTATATTTGGATTTGTATAATTCCACGTACTATATTAAACATAGTTTGAGAGCTATATTTAATTTGACATTCAGTAATTTAAAATACTAAAGTAATTACCGAGACAAATTTATAATATGCTCAATTTATTAATATATTATCCTCTTAAAATTGGATAATGAGCAAAATTATCATTCAATAAATATAATTATAATATATATATATATATATATATATATATATATTAATATTAATATATATATATATATATATTATATATATATAATTATATATATATATATAAATATATATATATATATTATTTATATAATATATATATATATATATTTAATATATAAATATTATATATATCAATTTTATTAATATAATATCTATTAATTAGTAATTAATATAGGTATAATTATATATAATATTATATAATATAATAATATATTAAATAGTATATATATATATATTAAATACACAAAGGCCGTAAGACCTCAATAATTATTATATAAGCACTTAATATCAATAATATTTTGAGAATAAGCTATTGAGAGTCTATTTATTATTATATTTTAATTATATTTTAATAATAAGTAAAATAATAATAATAATTTATAAAGCAATTAAGAGTATATATTATATCATTATTAATTTTCTTATGAGAATACTAAAATATTATTTGGTCGGTGAAGATTTCTTAGATTAGGTGGCTGAGTATGAAAGCATTAAAGGAGAATATCTAGCGAAAGCAATACGAGAAGTATGTGTATAAATAATAAATTTATAAATAATATTAGCGAAACTTATATCTGATAATTGAGGACATAAATCGATATTATGTTTGAGCGAAGTTAACTGAAAAAAGAAAGAGTTTTTAGAGGTGTTATTTATAAGTTTAGTACGAATATATTTAATCCAGTAGTACCAGCGTTAAATATGTTCTTATTTTCTAGTTTTCTTTGATGGAGTACAAACACATTAGAAACTTTTTAATAGGCACAGGCGTAATGCAACAGGGTACTAAAATAACTAACAAATGGACTGACTACTATTTTTAAATAAGATAAATAATATAAATATTTATTAATATGTGAATTAGTTTACTAATTAATTAGATGAAATTTTTTAAAGTAGCATTTTATGTTATTAGAAAGTTGACTATTTTAAGGAGGAGTCATTGTATATGGAATTCAAGATATTATAAATAACTCATCTTTTAACATATGGATGTATTATTTTTATTTTATAATCTGTAAACCAAAACTATATTTGTTGTTATTTACTAAATCTACTCGGACTTCAACTTTATCTTTAACTTATCTAACTATATATTCTGATTAACATTTGACTATAAATTTGACTACAGACTTACTGACTTTGACTTGACAACATTAATAAACTGTAGTACTACCGATTGAAAATAAGACTGCTTTGTATTTTGAGAAAGATTTTTTATTCTAAGGCCACATCAAGATGAAACATAATTTCAAATGTTATATTGGAGAAGTTAGTGCAACAGAACCTCTGCTTTTCCTTTGAATTGAAACTACTTTATTATTTATTTTCATATAATTTTAACTTGTTTAGGTTAGACATCGATTAAATGATGATTGGGCATATGGCAATGACCCTGATTTTAATTCTCTTAATAAAATATCTATAGAAAATAAATCTATTACGAGTGTAATTTAGATTAAAGTTTGATTTATTGACGAAATTTGGCGGTGGGATGTGAACTCACCCAGAAATAATTAGATTTTTTATCTTCTCCAGTGAAAGGCGGCGTCTAACACCTTTTTAAACACATTGCTCTTCCTCGTCACTGGAAAAAAGCTTTTTCCACTTTGACCTTTACATATGAATAATAATTAATTAGAGGAAACTATATAAGTGATAGCTAACAGATTATGACCATTACTTATAAAAGTTATAAATTTAATGAAGTAAATGACTCCTTTAAAATTACTCAAGAAATTTTTTAAAAATATTTAAAGCAATAAATTTAAAGAATAATATATACATAGTTACATTTTTTTTGAAAATAGTATTGAATTGAATTGTAGCTATACTCATTCACCTATCTAAAGTATATAGTCACTTAGTTTTAGTCTTATTTTAGTCTTCTAGACCAGTGAATTGATATCACACCCCTATCACCTAAATAAAAATGATATCACAGTATATTCCTTTTACCCTTAATATATATAATATTTATTATAATATATATAATATATAAATATTATATATATAATATCATATATAATTAATATATATATATTATTATACTAATATATAATATATATATAATATAATAAATTAAATACGTTGTGATGCTAAATAATTAAATAACTATATTATTTTATTATTAAATATATACCGGTTATCTCACTAATTGGATTGGGTTTCTTATGATTACTTAAAGGTATTTATATTTAGTAATTATATAATTAATTAAAGTAATAATATTTATTTAGTAATATTTTTATTTTAGTTTATTGAAAGTTTATATTAAATATTATTATTTGTTATTATATTATTTTATATGCTATGCAAAGTTGTCACTTACCAAACTCAAACATTGGGTCTATAAGAAGATATGTTATCTATATTGAAAGAGATATAGATTTATTATATCTCTATATTAATATTATCAATCACCGAGAATAAATCATCCGGCCCAATTTCAGCATATATCTATTCTTGCGGTCCACGGCGACTAATGAGCCTATTTTTATCAATATGATAGTTATATATATAAGTAATGCCGATTTAATTTTAAAAACAACGCGGGGCTACAATCTATTATATATCTAATCTTTTCATCATTTCCTTATCTCTATTTCGGTGTCTAACTTTTCTGCAATAATAAAATCTTGTAATGAACTTTCATCTTCAAATTTGCTCATAATTTCCACACTTGTCATATCTGTAGATCCATATCTCAAAATAGTATCTCTTCTTCGTCAAAAAAAATAATATCAATGTTTCTCGTAAAACTTAAGAGAAGATATTTAAATACGAACGGAAACTATCAATTACTTTCCCACAGATTTTAGATTTGGAAGTACTTTCTTACAATAAACATAGAACGTTTCTGATATTACACTTAATATCATATATCTACATGAGCTTAGTACAGGATTCTTATTACAACGAGATAGATAAAGCGGGTTACTATCTGTTATATGTCGTCATTGTGATGTCGTCCTTGGATGCAATTATGCAAGATTGATTCACAATTCACTATGCATATCACTTTACTGCATAGTTTCAAAGTAATTATTAATATTATAATATAATATATATTATATATTATATATAGTAAATATATATTAATTATAATATAATATATATATTATATATAATATATATATATATATATATATATATATATATATAAATAGTATATATAATATCATATATACATATATATATATTATAATATAATATATATATATATTAATATTATATATATTAATATATATATATTATATATATAATAATATTAAATAAATATATATATATATATAATAATATATATATTATATATATATTAATATATATATTAATATATATATATATATTATATATTATATATATATTAATAACTATACGAGTTAAATAAATAACGTCACACGCACTTTATCAAGGTAGTAATAATTCACTATTCACTTCAAAGAAAGAGGAAGGCCCCTAAACTCATACCCCATGAAACCCTATACCTATAACAATACCAACAACAGACGACAGGCAAGCAAGTGTAATACTATGTAAACCACTTACAAGTACTATGAAGTAAATTTGCTTAGCAGTATTGGGAAAGTATAGTAGGTAAAGGGCTTTTAATTGGAGCTTATAAAATTTTTTTACCTGACCTCACAGTATTACTGACTACTTTTTTATGTCATACTTATTAGTATAAGTTATTTTTCGCTACAATAAATAGGTTAGGAGTTAGCAATACCGTTTAGTATATTTAACGTAGCTTCACCTCTCACTATACTTATTATTTTGATGAGCTCTACAATACCTGTATTATAAGGGGTACTTAGCCCCCTTTTTTAGAATGTTTGTGGTAACCTATGAGTAATATTTTTCAGGGTATATTATCTTAATATCCTTTAGATATTTTACGTAACCATTGATAGGTATCAAAGCTTGGAAATTATGACCATTATTAGCGTAAAGAATATTTGGAAGAAATCAGTGATAAGGTAGTAATTTTAAGTTGATCCATAATATAAATTGATAGAGCTCATATAGCAGGTACCTTAACCTCCCTGTATTAGCCTTTGTAGTATTACATTGACGTGTATGATATTGTATTATACTGATCACCTATTGTATAAGGATCTTAGTCCTAATAGACTATATTGTTTCCACTTACCGTACTATAGGTTCACGAACACCTACTACAAATATATTACTTATACTAATACACATAACGATATACTTATATATAATATATATATAACTAACATTATATATACTAATATATATTATATATATATATAATATAATAATATATATAAACTGTGAAACCCAATAGGTGGGCGATTAGGAATAACATCTTTTTAAAAAATTGCAATTCATAAACACAACAATTTATTTCAAAAAAGGAAAAAAATACACTCACGGAGGAAAAAAATAAAAAGTGGAAAAATAGGAAATATTTTCTTCGAAACAAAATGGACGAAACTAGCACGAATTTTAAGCTTCCTTTGATGAATTGAAATTCTTGAGAAAAGAAATTTGAAAAAAAAATTTGTTAAGTATCCACAGCACACATTTCGACAATACTTACCATTCTACTGGTCAGCACTAGCGAACATCTACAATAGTAAAAATTGTATTCCACAAACACAACATCAATACCAATTTATTATAATAATATTATATTATAATAATAATAATAAAATAATTAATAATATATTAATTAATAATAATAATAAATAATAATATAATAATAATTAAATATTATATAATAATAATATAATATAAATAATAATAAAATAATAATATAAAATATAAAATATAATGATATAATAATATAATATAATAATAATTAATGAATGTATTATAAAAAATAATTAATGATAAATAATTAATATATAAATAATTATATATAATAATAATAATAATTAAATAATAATAATATAATATTATATAATATTAATTAAAAATATGAATTAATATAATATATATAATATAATAATAATTAATAATAAATAATATAAGATAACTTAAATAGAATATGAATGTTAAAAAATATATATATATCTTAATATAAATTTTAATTTAATGTTTTAATATATTTTATAAAGATTTTATTCATTAATATTTGTTATTTAATTTTTTAATCCCCATGCATCACAATTCTCTAAAAACAATGTACAAAACTAGTTATTTAAATGTTATTAAACGTATTACTATTATATTCGGCGATCTGATAACTTTTTTATGTAAAATGTATTCTTGTATGTTGTGAAATGCAAATATATTAAATCTGTAGTTGCGAGCAAAGAAAAATAAAAATACCAGGATTAAATGCAGTTTGGAGGCTTGGGCTTTTACAAAGAAGTATTGGATAGTCCCTCTCTCCGCCAAATCCAATCGTATATTAAATACTGTCAACACGAATCGAGAGGAAGTTCAGAACAGCACTCTAAAAAGACTAATACAGGGGTCTTAAAATCTCATAAAATATTAAAAGTTAACTGATTGTAAAAAGTACATAAAGCAGAGGTGCCCAACCTGTAGCTCACGAGCAACATGTTGCTCGCGAGATATCATTTTACTAACAGTTTTATAAATACTTAAATAAGTTTTAGAAATTATATATATCATATATCCATATATATATATACATATTATAATTATATATATACTATACATATATATAACACACACACACAACATCACACACAACACACAATATATATAATATATATATATATATATATATATACTATAATAACATATATATACTAATACATATAATATATATATATATATATATATATATAATATATACTATATATATACTACACAGTATATATATATTATATAGTATATATTTATATATATATATATACACACTATCATATACATACAAATATACACAATCACTAATACTATCACTATTATTCCATGTACCCATTATACACTCACACACCTAACATAAATATATATATATATATGTATTAAATATATATATATATATATATAATATATATTTATATTATGTATATATAATATATATATAATAATATATATACTATATATATATATATACACACATACTACTACTCATATATGACTAGATTAATGTTTGAAATGCCCCTATAATATCAGCTATTTGATGCGCTAGTAATATATCCAATACTTTGAATGACTCACTATAATTATATCATGAGCCGTATACTATATATAATATATATCCAACTTTATATTATGATGCCTTTCTCAGCATATATTGTAATGTAGGCCGCAGCATTGATTATAGCCTATCAAAACTATTATTGAATGGCTACCTATATATATGATTAATTTGTTTGGTATATCAGTAGACTATTATGATGGTATGCTATTATATCTATGTAATTGCGTTCCATTCATTATATATATAATACTACTTATTATGTTGATTTACTGAAGCAGACTTGCTCAAACTAGTGTCTGTGGATTCGCATACTATGTCCGCACCGGGCCCTAAAAATTGTTTAAATTCTCGTTAATATATCGGTTTCGACAGAAGACTATATGGTATTGGTGGGGCCTACCGGTACTCAAGTTTTGATGAGCGTGTACCCCCACAGATTCCACTGTGTTTACCTGATGGTTCTGAGCCAATCATAGCACCCTACCTTAAATTTGTATAGGTGATACCGCACTATATCGTACTGACATAGCATAGCTAACAATTATCTACAATATTAAAAAGATATAAGGTAATTTGATGATTATTTTTGAGCAAAATGACGTAGATCATAAGAAGATAACGTTAACTATATATTTTTACGGGTTTTTTACTTGGTTAAGGAACTGTTTTAGGAAGGTTACATGAATGATATTTTCTTCGTCTAAGACATTCCTCGCAGTGTCTGACGCGATTGAGTGCTTTCGCGGATAGTTGCACAGCAATTTTTCTGTTGGTCCCTATAGTCATGCGATAGGTGGGGCAATGTAGTGCCAAGTCTATAGGACGTTTCAAAGACTAATTTATGCTAATTGTATATTTTCGTTCGGCGGTCTCAAGATGTATGTATTTTGAGCTCGACATTTATTTTATTCCCATCGTGCTGTCTCTTTAATTGATATCTTTTTTATATTTTTATTGTATATATTTTTATTTTATTGTCTTTTTATTTATTTCTATTTCTTACAATTTTACGCTCGCCCATTCTATTTTAACTAAGTATAAATAATAATTATCAAATCTCGCTAATTTTTTAAATAGATTAAAATAGATTGATTTAGGACATAGTCATTAAACATGTTGCCTCACAACGATACAATTTAATGTTTTGTTTTAGGAATACTAATAAAGTTTGATAAAAAACACCTATGTCTTATATAATATATATATATATATATATATATATAGTATACTATATACCATACACTGGGTGTGTATGGTATATACGTATATACCATACCCACCCCACTAGGTACGAGTGATAGGGCTTCTCTATATGTGCCTAACTTATAGTTTTTTAAAGCTTTTTCTACTACCTATAGGTGTGTATAATATAGTATTTCAGCTCTGTACGGGGTGTTTTTAGTTTATTAACCTATGACCTATACTTTATTATATCCCCTTATAGTACAGCTCACTTAGATATATTATATATATTATATGCTCCATAAATATATTTAGTGATGTCTTATTTAAAAGATCATTAAAAATTATGGGCATTTCCAAATATTACAAGTTGCTAGTGAAATGCTTCCTTATCACTAATGAGTTAGTCCCTTTTTTCTTAATATTATTTTTAGACCTATATTATTTTACTTATATATATATATCACTTAATATATATATATATATGCATATTATTAATTATATATATATTATATATATATATATTTATATATTAAATATAATATATATATACTATTATATAATATACTATATAATATATAATTATAATAATAATATATTATATATATATATATATATATATATATATATATATATTTTATATTATATATTACTATATACATGACATACACATATACAACATTACCTAGATACAATCAACTATCTATTCACACACACTAGATACACATCACACTTACGTCTTACACACCATCAACATACACTATGTAAACGATATTATACGGTAAACACCTATACATCACCCTAAGCCCATAGATCCACTATACACACTTTACAATACCTTACGCTTACACACACTACTCACACACCTAACACTTTCCCTCATTAGATCACTTAAATTATACACTATTTACCTACATAGTACTAAAATACTTAATACACTACACCGTATAGGGAGACGGAATTCAAAACCAGGGAACATCTTATATCACAATACTATACAATATAACAATAATATTATATACACACTCACAATAACAATATGACACACACTATGTACACTTATAAGCACTTACACTTCACATAGACACTTACAATCTAAGCCCTATATATACAACTTTACACTCACACACATATTGGCACTATGTTGGCACTCAGATTATTTATGCACTAAATGTATGTAACCTCACTATAGATAGCATCTCATTGGCCTTAATTATACACATATTGGCACTACTACACTATAATATAATACTGTGCACTGCAGTAAGAATACTCATAGAAACACTAAATCAGAACACCCACTAGACACTTACTCATATCTATTAATTCGAGTTGATCCTGATGAACCCATCATTCTACATTGAACATCAATCAAACACTTGCACTTGATCATCCATAAGCTGAACCCAATATCAATAATAGATCCTATTCAATCCACTCAACTCATCAGAGCTAATTCAAAGATGTGCATCACTACAAAGTTGGTACAAGTCCATCCAAAGATGAACAAATCTCAGATTACCGCGCAATCAAAGCTGAGCACCACGAATATAGATGTGCCATCAAAGATAGATAAGGCATCAATGCCTAGAGAGTCGGAGCTTCCAAATTGCTCGAAGGATCAAAGTCTGGAGGCATCCAATACGATAGATGGCATCCAATTAGCTGAGGCCACTCAAATACTCGAGATGGGATGTGTGTCGAATGTGTGCATGGCACTGATATGTGCCTCTTTATGGAAGTTCTGACGTGTGTAGATGTCGATATATGTGTGCTAGTTGCTAGTGTCTGTAGATATGCGTGAATGTCTGCACATCACACTGGGCTAGAGACTAATATCATTATCAGCTCATTACACTATGCTATAATCTTATCATATTCAATATCAAAAATCAATTCACTCTTCAACAAATTTATACTCAATCTAAAATCTACAATCATCAACAATAAAAATTTCCTTGACGAATAATACATTAATACATCTATACTAATTACTATAATCTCATATCATCAGATACTATAATCACTATTATACTATATATACAATCATATTACAATCCTATTACTAATTACATATATCATCATCTAGTAATACATTACAAACCAAATACTTCTCTCCAGCTATCTATCAATATGGGTAGGGGTAAGTATATATGATGGCACAACATAATTGGGTACATAACTTGGAGGTAATATATAACGCAGAATAAGAGTATATATGATAGAGACTATAAAGGAATTAATATATTATAACGCAATAGTTACAAAAAAAGAAAGCGACAGTCTATGATTTTAAAAACCCACAGCTCATTTTTGTGCAATAGCAATAGACATATTATTATTTAGTGAGAACTCGTCGCAAGTCAAGATAATATAATGAATAACCTATACAAACTTTTATTCAACAGTAGGAAACCACGACGGACGTCATACTCAATAGAACTGATATATAGAGAGAGGCATAGTATCTTCAGTCGATGTGGGGTTATCATTATTTCTTGGTTATATATACTCAAGGTATGATTGCACCCATACGAACCATACCCCTTCTCAACGAAATAACACTATCACGTACTCAATAACTATCTTACTTTCATTTTACTACCGTCTCTGAATAAAAAAATCAATCAATTTCCTTTCTAGTATACTTATCTAAGGGTCAATATTCCTCTTAACTTGTAATATATACTATATCAATCACCTTTTTATCTATTCGAGTCTCTATCATATCTGATACTAGTCTAGATTGCCAGCTATAACATCACTACTCACTCTAACACTAATTATATATAATACTATATATATATTATATATATATATATAATATTTACCGAACATATATAAATACTATATATATACTTACAGCTTATATATATACCTATAAATACTGATATATTACCGATATAGTATATAATACTCACTATTCAGTGTCCATCCTATTTCCTACATTTCGCTCATATTAAAAATCATTTATCAACGTAACTTTATCAATTATTACTATCTTCATTATTATTAATCACATTTATTATATTTACACACTAATCAACAAAGTCTCTTCATAATCAGTATTCATTTATATAATATATATATATATTAATTATATATATATATATAGTATATTTCCAAAACATTATTTATATCGATAAATATTTTATCACTTTATCTCAACAACCTATAATGTATATAACTAACGTATATATACCCCTTTAGGATATATTAGTCCATATCTAAACAACACATTGTACTTTAGATATATACCTATTATTCAATATATAGTCACTAAATATAGTCCTTCACACTATATATCATTAAAACAGGTAACAAACTTATTACTCACCTTTTTGTAATATAAATCATACTCACTCACTATATAGCATTATATATGCATATATATAGTAACTTATATGTCCTTTATAGCTTCAAAAGCCAACCAATGATTTGTATAATTGCATATATCACACCAGCACCTTATCCTTAGCCATTTATACTACTATATAACAATTTTTCTATACCACCACTCTGGTGATCCGTTATTTCTATACCTATAATTTTTCACAATGCAACATATATATATCTACCTTAATATAATATATTTATGAATTCAGACATATTTGTTCCAGTCTAGCTCATATGCTATAGCTAAATTAACTTATTACACATCTAGTGAGTGAAGTAGACCTGTCCTTACTATATCACTCTCAAACCATAACCTTACTTCGTTATTACGACTATCACTATTCAAATATCGCTCCTCATTTAAATCACACTAATTACCTGAATAATAATTACTCTCTATATCCAGTATATATACATAAAATACCTGACTCACAAACTCTCTTTAAGATTTATTTATCCATACATAAGACTAACTTCATTTAATAATATACTCAATTTCATACATATTATATCCTAACCATACTAAATCATCTTAGCCATCATATTACGTTATGCCTTATCATCCTCATTATATCCTCAATATTGAGCTCAGAACTTATTATACCATAGCATGCATGAATCATATATCTAGACATATACTCATTCACACTCACTAGGACTATATCCTCATTATTTCGCTATCTTTTAACTTATCTCTTATCTATTACCATCATATTATATTAACTAATATTATATTAAATACCACTACTATCCTAATATATACACACCCATATTCTTAGACACTCACTAAATCTCTCTATATATAAAAATATATACCTCATAATATATACTCCAATATGTATACTCGTATACATACATATATATATATAATATATATATATATAATATTATATATATACTATATATACCGTAGGTCAGTATATATATATACGTCATATATATATCGACGAGTAGTATATATACATATATATGTATATATCTATATAATATATATAATATATATATATATAATATATATTAATATATGATATTAAATGCTACATAATACATATAAAATACTATATAATACATATAATACGTATGATATTATACATTGACACAGTCCACGTGATAGTTGATGGTAGTTGTGGTGTGTGTGTGTGTGGGTCGATGTGTGTGTGTGTGTCGTGTGTGCGTTGGTATATACCAACTTCCGAGGCTTGCGTGATTGAAATAAGTTCAAGCGAACCTATCCCATATCACAATTTTCATTGTGCTTACAGATATACCTAAATAATACTGACCTCATGTTAGGAGAGCAGATATTACCTACCAATATACGTCAAGGAGGCAGTATTATATATACTCATATTGGTGCCTAATCAGCGCAATTAGTGAACACATTATAAATCTCATCCACTGGATCTTTATAAGAACGGTCCATATAGTTCAGGCACCTTGATACCGTTTTAATCAAGGCCAGAAATAATCTAAAGGTCAAGATCCCGAGAAATATCCAAGGCCAAATTAACATATCTTAAACAAAAGAGGGTCTAAATGCAAAATAGAGGGTTTTGTCCAAAAAAAATAAGGGGGTAGCTAAAAAGCTACCCCCTTATTTGATATTGCTTAACTACGCCGAGCGTCTTATATTAGGACTACGACGCCTTCTCCGAAGTAGGGTCGAGTACCTAGTAAAATAATAAATTAATAACACTAATAAGTGACCAAAAATCTACAGGCCCAAATAAAATATATAAGGTACTAGGGTCTAGGTAAAAAAATTTATTTAATAAGCTCCATAAATGCACCTCTTATCCCTAACTACTTTTTGGGGCCGTTCGACTCAGATATATATATAATAATAATATATATATATATAATAAAGTATATATAATACAACTAAAATTTTAAGGCACAAACAAAATAATCACTATGTGATATTAAATAGGTAGGGTAGAGTTAGGTTTATGTCTTGGAGGGTATATATTAATCGCCGAAGAGGATTCAATATTCACTATATTAGTACAGTAAGCTGAACTCGATAAATACATGGAGAGAGAATAGTGCTACGTCAACTGTCAGGTATAATATATAATATACACTTGGTCGACGGTTCGGTGTAGAGCACATAACGATTGCACGGGTTGGTTACGCTAACGATAAAACCAGGAAACTCTGATATACATGATTTCTATGCTACAGGCGTAATGGACACATTTGTAGTAAGAACCCAGGGCCACGAACAACCCGTGGAAGACGCTATTTATACGTCGGCGTGCAATTACGAGAGCGCCACACAGCGGCATGAACATCTGCAGATACAGCTGGCGGACGTACACGGCATCAAGACGCTTGGTGACAGTACATGGCGTCGACGCCTTGCGGAACATAATTACCTTATAGGCCTTATCCGTAGTGACTAGCCCATTTAAATTAAGTCCATCACAACACACGTTACAACGGCACATCTGAAGGGCGTAGACATGTAGCATTTGCCCCAATAGAAACAACTCAATCCAAATATTTGTGGATCGGTCAGACGATTGGTTTATCATAATATAAAGTACTTATAATTACTTATTACAGGATTCAGAATTGCTTCAAAAGTTAAGTTCTCTTGAGTATACGCCTTATGGAAAGTAGCGTGCCTAGAGTATACCGATGCGGAAGAAAGGATAGCGAGTAGTAAGAAGTTCGTGCGTAACAGGAATTGTCGGAATTGATAACTTGTGCAGGCTCGCTGGGCGTTGGACGAGATGGGGGGCAACCGGTTAGTGGTTCCGGGTGAGGGTGTGCATATCTCTTTTAAATAAGGGGCCAACTAACCAGAAACTTGCTAACATCCATTCCACTTGATACTGTGAGGCGCGTCTTACAGCCTAAGGGTAATAACCACAGAATCCTCTGATTACGAATATCTCGTCGCTGCAATATCCTCCTAACATTTCTTTTTATAACCGAGATGACCCTCCTTTTTATTCCTATTGTGACCACTGACTATTATTGCAAAGACACTCTTACAACACGGGCCACGAGGGGACGCTGTGAACGATCTACCTTGGACGTTCAAAAGCTTACGTCCGGCCGCGGCGCTGCGACTCAAGCACGCGCTCTACACCTGAGCTGTTCTACACGGATCCGTTAGGCACTTCTCGGCCCACAGTAGAACATTTGTGGGATTACATATCCTGATGCACAACAGCTCGGATCGCCACATGCTGCAACCCCTCGCGACTCTGGTAAGCCTTCCTGAAGAACCTGGGAAGCGACAGGATGTTCTACTTGACTTACGGAGCAGATATGGGATCACAAATACACGTGTTCTAATTGGACATTCGCTCCCTTATCTTCTATAGATGATCATTGCGCAGGTATTGTTATGAGGTGTGGTTAAGGCAAGTCATTGCACCGATGCCTAATTTGTTTCATGAGGAGAGGTAGCATAATCCATCGGTTATTGGGTTGAAGGGGAGCAGTACCCAGTACATTTTCACACTTCGTCGGTATCCGGGAGTTCAGTATATGTTTTAAGGTACCTCTAAATATATCATTTTTTACTGTGGCTAAAGTCTCTCCGCAAAGCCGTAATTCACAGGGTTAACTCTATCACGTATATCCTTTTCATTAGCGCAGACAAGGAAATCCCCCTATGGGCTCTTGCTACCTTCTCTGGCCTTTCGATAAGCGTCTAATCACTCCTAAGAAACGGTTCTGGGGAAAGATAATCAACATCCAAGTGGTTGGCATTTCTTTTAATTTGTTCGAGTGTCCATAACTGTGTACTTGCGTTCTTCAACCGTTTCGGTAATCCTACCTTATGTTTGGGATTTTCTGCTTGGAGGATGGAGCTGCGCGCAATGTAAGGGTGAATTGTGTGGTTATTATCGAAGAGAAACTCTGCGGGTGCGCTGACATCGTTACGTCTCAGCACTTGGTGTGACCTCAGTCAGGTAGTGAAGTCATTATTCCGGTTTGGAGTGGTATACTAGCGCTAGGGAATCTGATCAGGGATAGTGTTCGCCAATGTAATACTTGCTGGCAGTGTGGCAGGAGACTTTATAGATGCATTGTTAGTTTTTTTTGTATTTGAAAATTTAATTTGGTTTCAAAACTTATTTTAATGAAAATGAATTTGAAGTGGTTGTAATTATTATTATTGGGTATTAGTTTTATTTTATTTCTGTGTTTAGTGGGTACGGGACTGGAAGGTATATTTCTTGGATTATATGCAGTAGCTCATGGCAAGAATGATCGCCATCATAGCGTTAGTGATAATAAATTGGGCTCTTTCGGCTGAGGTATGCTAGCATAGCGTATGCAAAAGAAAATCGTATTCATGTTTCTGAGTACCAGAATTACCAGATTTCCATTATTTACTATACTTAAAAGTTTAACGTAAAATATATATAAAAGAAAATAATTAATTTAAAAAAAATTCTCATCAAAATATATAAAGGATAACCGAAACAAATTTAAAAATTAAAAATATACTAATTAACATTTAAATAACAAACAAAGACAATAAGAAGGAGGAATTTTTTTAAAGCAAATAGAACAATCATATGAGCAAACAAAAAACTTAAAGTCAAATGATATGGCAAACTAATATTCAAACACACAAATAATAAAATGATCAAACAAATAATCAAACATATAAACAAACAAACAGTAAAATTATAAGACAATTAAAGAAGCAAACAAAAAAAGCACAGTAAAATTAAGAAACAAACAAACAAATATTGAAATAATAAAATAATCCATCGGGAAAACTAGAAAGAATACATATAATAATTAAACATCATTATCAAACAAAGACACAATCAAAAAATGAGACAAGCTTAAAAATAAAGAAGATTGCAAAAAAAAGAAAAAAACAAATGTTCCTGCAAGTAAAAGAATGATCAAATAAATAATGTTATGAACAAGCAAACGCAAAAAAAAAAACAAGCACTAATTAAATTAGCAGGCAATCAAAACAAATATGGAAACAAACAATAAATTTGGAGGAAAAATAACAAGAATGCAAACTGTATGCAACCAAGTGAACAGAAAAAAGCAATCACATAACTTGACATGAATCAAAAAAAAGAATTCTGCAAACAAACAAAAATATATTCAAAGAAAACAACTAAATGGTCTAACAAATAAAATAAACAGACAAAAATAAAAGCAAAGAAAAATCTAAATAGATTAACATTCAAACAAAAAAAAGCAGCAAATTAAAATAACAGACAAAGTCAAAAGAGAAAACAGACAAGACACAAGTAAACAATTGAATGACAAGAGTAAAAAATACCTTAGCTCAATCGGTAGAGCAACAGAGTCGCATGGCAAGGGCCCGAGTTCGATTCCAAGTCCAGAAGTTTCTCTCCTTGAATAGGGCTATGACGTGAGGTGCGAAATTTAAATAAAGAAAAGAAAAGAAAACACAAGTAATGAATTGAGAATACAAGCAAAGAGAGACGTAACCTTTAAATTAACAGACAAAGAAAACAAGTATAGATATAGAAAAAATAAGCAAAACAACCAAATGTTTTTGTTGTTTTTGTTATTTTATGTTATAGACGTTAATATCAATTTTCGCTTTGTTTTTTTTTGTATATACTTATATATATATATATATATAATTAGTACGTATATATATAATATATATTCTATTATATATTATTTTATTATATGTATATCTTAATATGTATTATTATATATTAATACTTAGTTATATATATATATTTTTATATATATATTATATATATTATATATAGAGAGAGGAGAGGAGAGAGAGAGAGAAGAGAGAGAAGAGAAAAGGAGAGAGAGAGAGAGAGAGAGAGGAGGAGAGAGAGAGGAGCGAGAGGAGAGAGAGAGAGAAGAAAGAGAGAGAGAGGAGAGTAGAGAAGAGAGAGAGGAGAGGAGAGGAGAGAGGAGAAGAGAGAGAAGAGAGAGAAGTAGGAGAGAGAGAGAGAGAGAGAGAGAGAGAGAGAGAGAGGGAGAGGCAGAGAGAGAGGAGAGAAGAGAGAGGTATAGAGGTTAGAGTTGAGAGAGGAGAGAGAGAGAGGAGAGAGAGTTATGAGGAGAGACCTATAGCTGGGATAAACATACCGAAAACAATTACGAAAAGAAATTAATTTTAAATCAAACTGCAAAGTAAAATTACAATTAAACGGTAAGTATGAAAGGACAAACAAATTAAGAAATCAAAAAAAGATATAAAGAGATAATTTAAATGAAAAGCACAATAACACATCTCAATATAATCTAAAGAGCAGAGTAAGCAGAAAGACCATAACAACAATGTCATGAGAACTTTGAGAAATCGAACCACAGAGTACACTCAAGTTGCATGGCAAACAATAAATGATCAGATAAATTTTGCAACTCTGTACATGCATCATCATATAAACACACTTAACACTAAAGAAACACAAAGCAATATAAGATAAAACTCTAAAACAAATGAACACATATGCTCTAAGATATTCAAGCTAAAAACCACACAATGTAAGCGGATAACATCACTACAATTACAAAAATATAAAACGGTTATCTAGGATGCATACACAGTTAATCCAATATAAGAATCTACACAAATAAAATATACGCACAGTTTGTCTATATTGCACATTGAAGCTATAACCTGCATATAATAATAAAGTACAAATATATAATATATTTGATTTCATTGCATTTAACTTATATTTTGGCTTTTGAAGTGATATCATATGTGCATCGCACCTATAACGATATCGACGCGAATTTTTATTAATCTTCTTTCTGTCTCTTTATAAATATAGGTTTATGGATACGTTACTGTGTTAGCCGGTGATAATGTGTTAGATATGTATGTATGGTATGTATGATATCCAATTTATGTTTATGTGGTTTTTCATTTGTATTGGAATATATATGATATGTAATGTATGTTATTGGTATTTGTTTGTATGTCTAGTAATAGGTTAATGTTTTATGGAATAACAATATCAATTGACATTTCCTAGTGAGATTTTTATGTACCTTTTTTCTGGGATTCAAAACGAATACATTAAAATTTACCAATATTTTTTTTTTAAATTGAAAAAAAATAAATGTGGAGATCATGTCTAAATAACTCGATAATTTATTGGTAAAATTGCACCAATATTAGTCTTAATTAAATATACAAGGGGCTACAGGTAAATTTTAAATACTCTTGTATATTTATTGTTTTTTTTCTTTACCAAATATCTAATAGTAAATATATATTTAATAATAATGAGAATAAATTGGCTGACAAAAACTCATAGTGTAATTTTCTTCCACAGGCTTAGTTATATTTTTATTATTATTTGATGTAGTTTGTGTACCCACAATATAAACATATTATAATATTTTATGAGATAACTGAGTAACTTTTCACACTATAACAAGTGTGAAGATCATATTTTGTTTTTTTTAGTATTACTATTTCTTTCTCTTTTTTGACGGCAAAATTCATATATCATGTTTGTCGTCACGATATGATTCCTATTAGTTAAAAAAAAATGATAAGAGAATTTTTTGTTTCGCGTTGAGGTGTTGTGACACAATTATTTTTCACCCTATAATTTTAAATCCGTTAATTTGATGGTTGTTAAATTTTTTTATTTCCTTGTTTTGTTCTAGTTGTTGCCTCCCGTAGTGTGATTGTCTGTTGATTAGTTGTTGCTGTTATTTTGTGTTTATAATTAGTTTGTTGGTGTTGTTGCTTGTCGTTATTGTTGTTTCAGTTGCTGTGTTTTTGTGGTCTGTTGTTGTAATTTTTTTGTTTCAGGTTGCTTAGATAAATTGATCAACATCTACTATTAATGTTTTTTATTATAAATTTTTTTTGTTGTCGACGATTGGGATCAACTAAGTCGATCATTTTTGTAACACAACTTTATGACCCATTTGGGTTTGTTTTGGAGTTAAAATTGTTAGTATATTAATATAAATTTATGTATGGTTATTCTTATTGTGAGTGAAAGGATGTATTGTGATGTTGGTGTTTGGTGTTCGGTGGTTGGCATTTATTGTTGCTGTTGAGTTGTTGTTTAAGTTTTGTGTTGTTTGTTGTTGTTGCTCCTGTTGTTTGTCTGTTGGTTATGATGTTTGTGTTGTTCGATTTTTGTTGCTTTAATAGTAATACGTTATAGTTTGTTGTCTGTTTCTTCTATATTAGGGTGGTTTTTTTGGCCACAATTAAAACAAGATCCATTTTTCCTAAAACAGTTTCCTTCTACATGGCCTATATTGTCATTAAATTAATATGAAGTTTTCACAATTTGTTTTTTCGCGATCACATAAAGATCAATACTCTTTCTATTAATTATATTTAACTGTTTCTAATAATGCTTATCAACTTATTCGCAATGTTTTTTTTATTATATATTAATATATTTAATTATATTATTCTTATTATTATATTATTATATATTATAATTATTTATGTATAAATATAATTATTTATTTTATAATTGCAACTTAATACTATATAAATATACATCTAGTAATTCAGTATAATAGGCAGCAAAACGATACTTAAAGCATTACAAAAAAAGTAATACACGAATTTTTCTTTTTTTTTACACAACTATTTTACCCTACTAGAACTTTAAAAGTACCCTACTATATTTACACATTTATTCGGTTGATGATCGTGGCCCTTTAAAACTTAAATGAGTTAAGAACAAAAAAAGACGAACAACACACTATATACTATCTTCTATCTCTATTCACTATATTTAATTTTATAAAACAAACACTAAACATAACAAAGCTTTTTACATTATCATAATAAATAAATAATTTATCGCCAAAATTCACACGATGTCGGTTTCGAAGCCTACTCCCACCGTGCTCCAAGCTCTCTTCAGGTGCCTACGAATATATTTATTCAACACAAGAGGATAAGTAGACTGTCCTATCAGAAGATATACTCTGATTTTCCTGATGCAATTTTACATTCTTCTATTAGTTGTTATTTTTTGCACCATTATGTTTAAATATTTGGGGGTTTAATTCATTATCATTGGTTCTGTATACTTACTATATTTGTTTCACTATGTTGAAGCGGCTGGTCTCAAATCAATTTAAGCATAAGGATTCAATAAATATTATCTATAGAAATAATTTAAAAAATATAGGAAACAGGTTGCCTTTCTTCTATGTTGATTCTATGGGTTTAGTTGCTTCTGCGATTATCTTCCACACTCAGCTTTTCCATTCAAAAATAGCTTTGGATTTACTCATATCTTGGTCAACAATTAATGTATACAATATCAAAAATTATTACTTAGAAAATAATTTTCAAAAACTTCTCAACTGTCATGTATACATAATGAAGATCTCAGTTTCCGCTAAACTGCCGAATAATTGCTGCGACACGTGTTCCGTGGCACGGGAACGAACCTTTATATAGAACATTTGGCGAAACACTCTTAGCGAGATTTTCAAGATGTAGAGAAAAATATGTTACAAACACTTATATAACTGGAGGTGAACATTAGACAATTCTGCGAATTTCTATGCCAAATACGAACCGCTAGAATAAGTAGCAACAATGAAAAAAAAGTAATGCAAAAGACATATTATGAAGAATTAAGTAGCTACACCAACTTATTTTCTAATAATTCCATTTTATATTTTAATAACATTTACTAAGGCTACCCCCCTGTAGAAGAAAACATTGAAGCTTTAAACTGAAATCATTGATACAAAGCTTCAGGAATTACAATAACGCAAAAATTATATATATATTATTTTTCAGAGAGGTAATAGATTAAAACAAAATAGACGCTATGTTAAATAGTTTCTTACACTTCAATTTTTACCTGCTATTATAAGCTTTTGTTTTCTTGGGTTTTACTTACTGGGAAACGATAAATGAGCTCAAACTATATACAAACTGCTCAGGAAATTCACTCACATAATCATCATTGGCTCTCCTATATAATATATAAATATATACTATATATAAATATATATATATTATAATAATATCAGACACGCTGAGAGCTATATGAGATCTGAGAGCAAATAGAAATATACTTATATATATAATATATATTTTTATTTTTTATACGTATCACTATTAACATATATATATAAAATATCGGTATAATAATATATCGGATATTTTATACTATATATACTATATATATATATATATTATATATATTTTATATTATACATATTATATATATATATATACTATCTATATATACTATATATACTACTATATATACTGATATACAGATACTATATATATAATTACAATATATTATATTTTCCAATATATTAAATACTAATATATATATTATATATATATATATATATATACGGTATGTATGATAAAAACAAGAAAAAGAAACATGAAAGGTGCAAAATATTTTCTAATAAAAAAGAATACACACATTATTAAAGTACTTTCTTCTTAAAGTCTATCATAGAGAGCAAAATTTTGAAAGTTCATAAATAAAACTTTCCTACAGCTATGCCTAGAGTAATATTTAACAATAGTAATATGAATATGAACCATTTAAGTATATATCTGGGCTAAAAGGAATACTATAATATAGGGACATTTTCAAGGTAAGGCTTTTTTAGGCCCTATTTAAGATCTGCACAGTCGAACTTTGTATCCAAAAACTTGCTAAAATTTTACATTTTCCAATCATCTGATTCGCTAAGATAATTTCCATTCCCATTATTACTATTATGAAGTATATCATATGGGACCAATTCAAAAATAAATATATATAAATATACACATCCTTATAAATTAGCGCTGAACACATTTCTATCTCTACGGTTTTGATAATCTACTTCAAACTTTTGAAGAATATCAATTGAAGAACATCAAGACCTCCCTACACTTTATTATATATATATACCAAACTAGTGAATCTGCTGTAGAGCCTCTCTATCATAGACTAGGGCGAACGAATAAAAAAAAATTATAATATATATAAGTATATCTTATAACATTTAAATATATAATTTTATAATATATATTGTAAATTTAAAATACTAAAGCATTAACTTTTTCTATGAGTAGTGATATATATATATATATATATATATATATATATATTATTACTATATTTATATAAAAAAATATATATATATATATATATATATATATATATTACAATTACAGACAGCACTTTTTTTTTCATATATCTGTGTATGTGGTTGAGAAAGAATTCCCACAGCATACATTCTGCGTGTCATAGGAGGTGACCAAGGGGACAGAAGTAGTTGGTTTGGTAACCCTCTACAACTTATCTTCATGCTAAGAGTGCTAATACATGCCTGACATGGTTGTTGACCACAGTAAGCAACTTTGTTTTTTTTTGACAAAATTGTATAAATCATCTAGGTACGGTACATGGATTGTTAGAGGAATAAATGGTGAGGAGAGAGAGGTGATGGATGTATTTAGAAAGGATAAATGTGTGTGTGTCCTGGAGTAGAGAGAAAAGATATGGGAGAGAAAGAGTTGTGATTCTGATGAGTGACCTGTGGCAGAGAGCTATGGTGGATTTTGTTTGTGAAAGTATTAGAATTTTAAAGGTTAGATTTAAGTTTGAGAAGGTCAAGGTATGTGTGGTTGTAACATATGGTCCATCTGAGAGTGATGTTGAAGAGTGTACAACTTTCTGGGATAATCTGAATGATGCTTTGGATGGGTGAGTAGGGGCTTCAGATTGATTATGTTGGGCGACTTAAATGGTTGGATAGGTGATCGAAATAGGGACAGTAAACAGGTGACATTGTAGTTGCAAGAGAAAATGAGAATGGTAGGAAGGTGATTGACTTCTGTGAAGAAAGATGTAACAAAGTGGGGCAATTCAGTCCAGTGGCTCAAAATTGTCATTGCAATGTAAAATATATAGCTATATCTATAAAGGTGTAAAATATAATTTTATGTCTTGGGTATTAATTTTTTATGAAATCTTTAATTTGTCCATCAATTTTGATTTTTTTTTTTAATCTTCCACAGCGCTATAAAATCGGGTAAATTTAAAGTCTATTGCTAAGGATAATACAGAGTAACAAAATATGATTATATCAACATTATCTCCGGTAACAGATATAGTCCTAAAAACTAGTTTGTAACCTAAACACAATCTTAGGAGATCATTCCCAGGTAATGAAGGACAATATAGTTTTAATTATAGAAAAATTGTAATAATGGAGACAATACAGCGCTACGATCTTAATCATTGAGAGGTGAGGGCAATAGGTTTCCACATTGAACATAATTTTAACAGTAATTTTTAATACTCTCCTGTTTACAGTAAGATATCTGAAAGATTAAATAATTTTTTACATTAAAGCAATATAGGTAATAATAAAAAATGATAAATACAATCTTTTTTCTTTCTTTCTTTTTTTTTAAGCACATGGTTCCGCACATTAAAGGTAGCACCGCAACAATCAACAGAAGATGATGTGGCCAGAGCCTTTCTCAACATTGATGGGAAGCCAATCAGACAAACTTGCAGCAATATTATACTTCCCAAAGAAAACCCTTATACAATAGATACATAAGGAAAATGTACCCAAAAAAAAGGCTAGCAAACCGCTATAAACTGCTATATCTTTGTGGCGAAGAAATGAGTATTGTCCGATGTTTGATGAGATAGCTGGCGACTTATGGTCAATGGCATAATGTGATAGATTTAAAGCACATTTGAGTAAAATAATTATTTATGATTTCAATCGGAAGGTTAATGATTGATATTTTGCTCCATAAATCCTGCAGCATAAAATGGGTAAAGGGCGCAGGTATTACAATATGCTAACATATAAATTAATCACCTAATATTTGTAACGAATAACTTGATGGAAATGCTATCAAATATAATTTATCAATTGGAGTCGAACATCAAGCTTTAGCTGGAACTCTTCTGCTATGAGTTGTCGAGAAACTAAAGAGATAAATAGTCGCTCTTATAATGTTAATCAAGTCCAATGTTATGAACCAGAGAGATGGAACACACTTCAGGTTCGGACAGTTGCCCTCATCAACATACACAGACTGCTTATTATAACGTCTTGAACGTAACTAAATTCTTGCCGTCATGATCGTAAGCGCATTTGTCAAATCGCTTCGCTTATATATGATTGTTTAATTGAAAATTAATATCTATACAATAGTTAGATTGCCATTAGAATGTTATATAGTAACACTGTAACATCCTCTAAGCGCTCAAAGAAAAGAGTTTTTGTTAAATCATACAAAATTAATAAAGAACTAATTTTTTTGTGTTAAATATATCTAATAGCTAAAATAGTGTGGTTTCATATGACTTTAAATGAGATAATTATCATAAAAGTAAATTGCTAAATTCACAATTGCAGTAATTCTTATTTATATTATATATAACACTTAAAGTCTACAAACATGATATGAACCCCTCCCTCCCTAGTTCTTGAATCATTTTTTTACTTTATTTATCTAGTAAGGAATTAAATAAGATAATTTGTTTTCCCTTACTAGAACTTATTTATTAATATTACTAATTTTAACACACATACAATAGCTATAAACACACACAAACAGTGATAATTCTGATCACAATTACATTATCATATTTCTCATATCTTCACGTTATGATACTTGTACAGTCCTAAATATTGTTAAAAGAAAATACATAATGCACATTTAGAGAAAATTTATCGAATATGACAAATGAGGTTATGAGGAGGTTCCAAATTTATGACCGCGAAAAATTGACCTTTCTATAATAAAATAACAACCTTGTACATTAATGAATTTGAAAACTGGTTAACAGATAGAAAATTTAACTAATTTTGTAGTTCATAACTCTTTGTATTGCTTCCTCGGCCCCCACATCCAACACAATAAATTGATCTCGAGAGCACATCCGGAGCTGGCAGGGGGAATATCGTAATACAACCACCTAATCTCTAACATCAAGATGAGAGTAATGCTATCATCTAACTCGATATCAAGCCATAATACCTACCTATCACAGTTAATAGTCACTCTCAATTGATCTAATCACACTTTTCGAGTTTTGCGAGACGTACATAATATGGATTACGACTAACTTTAAAAAAAAAATATAGCCCCATAAATTATTAGAACATTTGATGAAAGTAAGAAAGTTTAAACACACTTATGTATGAGGAGGCAGCCCGGTTTCTAATCAATCGCAAGTAATTGTCAAATGCAGCCACCAAAATTTCTACATAAATGTTGTTTGTAAGTTTTGGTGGCAATATATATTCATTCTTTGAGCACACGTAAGTTATATCCATCCGTTAAGTATACTATATATATATATATAATAATATATATCTACGAGTTCATTGGTGAGACATGGTTTATCTACGAAGTTTCATACGCCCTATAGATTGAGCTATTTTATGATTGAGTGATAGTAGCTAAAAGCTTATGAAGATTATTACGCTGTTAACTCCATGAAGATTAGATGGGACTAATCACGAATTTCATAGATTATGTTCGTTTTATGTAGCTTTTATATACACGACGAGCAATAAAGTGTAAGGATATATGAATAGTAATTTAACTAAAGTGCGACTAGTTTAGTGAAATCAAGTGATACGACAAGTAACCATGAGTGCTTGCAAATAATCAGTATTGAATGTGATTAACAATGAAAATGAAATGAAACATAAATCCTAGTGATAATGCATTAAAAGTAAAGTTATTTTACAGTGAGATATATAGTGTTAGCTATCATAATGAGAATATATGTATATAGTGGTATTTTGTAGAAAATAGTGAGTAAAAATTGATAGTAGTGATGATGGTGAGAAATGTACGAGTATGATGTAAATACAGTAAATAACTAAAAAATAAGATAGAATCTTACGTTTCAAACTTTAATAAATGATGATGAATTCTAAAAGGATTAGTTGATATATTAGGAATATATATATATAGGTATTATATATATATATAATAATATATATATATATCTATATAAGGTAGGCAAACAGAAGAACTAATAAGTTGACCTATATAAGCAGAGGGGTTACATTAAGGAAGATAACTAAAAAGATAAATTAACAGTTGGAAACACGAATAAGGACTTACAAAGATAGATAGAATATCTTGTAGGAGATAATAATAATTACTATTATTAAGTAGATGAATTTTCGAAAGAACTAAGATATTCTTTTTCAATAATTATCTACAAGTGTAATAGGTGGAATTCCAGTAGTTTAAAATGAAACTAATAGACGAAGTTAGGTTGAAATACTGATGAGAAGTGATGAGGATTGAGAGGTAAACATCTTAAAAATCTGCCATAACATGAATCTCGAAGACTTATTGGACTAGATGATGAATGTAAGATTAGTTGGTTGTTTTATGAGTGATCAAAGATGATATAGAATGTTGAGTGAGGTGTGGTATCGAGAATGGATAATGTAGGTTATAAGAAAATGGAAGTATAAAATTTTTGGTTGAGAATAAGAATTGTACTAAAATTGAGTAAAATACTGTCTGCGTTTTATACGGAAAATTATAATTGCGGTTAAATGAGATATACCAGGGAAACTGTAAGAAGATGAAATATATCGATTTCTTATAGAGTAGAGTATATTGAAAGGTATAGTGTAACATGGTTATGGAGGTATCAACAATTCCCGAGTTTCAGAGCATCATAGTAAGCGGGAGCAGTAATAGTACCATATAAATCATTGAGAAAGGGTAATGAGGGTAGTATCAAGGGAATAATGTTGTAGAAAATTAGCTGAATTTTAGTACAGGGGATGGATTTATTGATATTAGTTATAATTTTCAGGACAACGATCTTATTAGACTAGATATGCGACAAAGTAGTGGTCATAGGGCCACTATTTGTAATGTCATCAGCTCAAGGCACGTCATACACACCTCTAAAAACAGTAGTTCTGCAGACTTGTGAGACTTAGTGCGAGGTTAACGATATAAAATAACTCAGTAAGTACATTTCACTGTGATTCTATATAAATAAGAGGTCTTTATAGCTATAACCAGTAGTCAATATGACACGTTCTATCAAGACCACAATTTTTACAATACATATTTTTAGGAAAACATTTGAAGCCTACTAAGGAGCAGAAAAAAATGAAAAGTTATACTTAATATTAATTTGTGTAAAATAAAAAATCTAATTTTAATAATAACAAATTAGTCTTCGTGTGTAAGAAATATTTGTTAGTCTTATCTACATATTAACTAGATTTAAAGCGTCGGAAAATGATGATCCAAAGTGTTTGCAATACGCCGTAAACCTGGTAACATTCAAAAGTATATACACTATCTCATTAAAGTTCCATTATACAGGTATTCAAATCTATCACTCTATACCTACTGATGATTACTAAGTCATACTATGGTCTAAAATTAGGAATAATACATTGGCTCTACCTAAGCTTACTAATAAGGAGTAATATAAAAGTAAAATTTAATTAACATAATAATTAACATAATAATTCATATTAAATAATAAAAATAATAATAATAAATAATATAATATAATAATCTATAATATAAAAATAATAATTCAATAATTATATCTTAATAATTATAATTAATAATAAATATATAATAATCATAATATAACTTCAATATATATAATATTAATAAAAAATAAAATACATTCATGAATATATAAATAACTTATATAATAACATATCTTTATTATTATTTTATACATATATTACTACCTAAGAGATATATTAATGCACATGAATCTTTTACCTTGCTATTACACTGTAAATAAATAAGATATCGACATCATACTCAATCAGAAGTATCACATACAACGTTATCTATCATAATGAATCGCTAAGTTTACTATAGAGTTAAGTTGGACAATATCACAATAATATTAAAAACACTATATAATCAGTTAACTCCTTAGCAGGAACGATTAATTTAGTAATTAGTGAGTTCACACGATATGATGGTAGCTCTTCATTATAAATCTGTTTTTTAAAGTCTCGTCGTTTATTTCGAGACGTTGACGGCGTAAAATTCAGTTATATCGTAATAGCACTATTCATATAACCCAGCATTTTACGCATAATACGTTTCTTGGTAGAGTGCATTTGGTAATATTATAATACACTCGTGCTCCTTTTTCGATCCTGTGGTTCTAATCCCGAACATCTCGTATTTTGCCTAACATGTTTTAAAGCTCTGTATTGTAAGTGGAGATGAGTTCGAGTTAGTAGATACACATATGACAGCTAAGAATGTGTATTAGTCATATCAAGATTGCATGTTTAATTAATTCACTACGTGAGAGAGTCAATAATCATGTTATTCATAATAGCAGCGAAATATATATCACTAAATAAACCAGAGTTTCGAGAAGATATGAATACATAAATTCATATTAAATAAATATACATAATAATCATAATCATAATCACAGTAATGGTAACTTTATAAAATAGTAACTTAATAAGTTCCCAATTATATTATAAATATATATTAATAAAACTTAATATTTGAAAATAAAATAAATAATAAGATTAAGTTTTAATATTTATATTAATTTCGTAATCCAGTCTACAATAACTCTAACTCTAACTCTAATAATAATAATTATATACTAAAGAAAGTAACGTTATGTAAGTATTAACTGATAATTATAGTATAAATCAAACTTTTTTTTATTCAAAAATATTAAATAAAATCCATACAACAAATTACAAGATCATATCGTACACATAACTAATATCAATAACTATAAGTGATCAAGAGCAACATCGTATACGCGCTGGTTGTAGTAGAGTAACAATAGATAAAATAACAAAACACAATTAACTATATATAAATAATCTAGCAATCTAAACATACACCTAATTCACAAACGGAACCAATCAACTCACTCAACCAATACACCCATAAATCATAACAATTATATACAACTAATAACAATAATCAAAACTACATCATAAATCAACATCAACATCTATAACATCAAAAACAACAACAACAATAAACAACATACTAACTATACTAACATAACCAAAAATAACACCAACAACACCAACACAAAACAACAACAGCAAAAACAGAAACAAACAAAGAACAACACGAACATTAACTACAACAACAACTAACAACAACAAACAACAACAATCAATCCAACTAAACACAATGTGAAATTTATAGGTATATAAATTAATCTACATAAATAATAATACTATTATAATAAATCAATGTTAATATAATTTAATTCAAAACAATTTTATAATTATTTATATAATCAACATAATAAGAACTACATAACAATCAATCATACAACAAACACAATCAATCCAAGCTAACAACGAACAATACAACAAACAGTCAAAAAACAAAAATATACCTACAATATATAACATCAACATGCAAAAATTCACACCATCAACATTACAACATCAACCATCAATATCATACTAAACTATCAAATAGTCATATACACCACAACAACCATACCATATAAAACAAAAAACAATACAAAAACATCAACACCAAAATAAAAATTACCATACATACTACAACATATACACAACAACAACAACATAAACAATAAACAACTAAACATATCTAACTAACAACAACTATACAACAACACAATATCAACACAACAATATCAACTAACTACACAAAACAACAAAAAATATAAAATACAAATAATATAATAAATATATCTAATTAATAAATTAAATTATATAAATATATCAATATTACAATTTAATGCTAATAATATATTATCATTATTAATAATAATAATAATAATAAATAATAAAATACTATAAAATAATATATAATATAAAATGAATAATAATAATCAACTAAGCTCTTAAAAATTCAATTAAAAATTGAAGACATATGCACGGTTGCCAAGTATGCCATAGAATGATACGAATAATATGATAATATCAATTATATATATATTAAAGAAATATACAATAATGTATTCATCTATATCTAACAGCCTAGAACAATGGAAGGGCGAATAATTATGTCCTGATAATAACATTAATAATAATTAAATAAATTACATAATAATCAATAAATAATTATATAATAATAATTAATAATAATTAACCAATAAAATATTATATAAATAAAATAATAATATAAATATATATAAATAATAATATAAAAATTTGTAATAATGTTAAAAATAAAAAAAAATAATTATAGTTCTTTAAGAAATAAAAATAATAATTAAATATACTAATAATAAATTAATATCTATTATACACATTATCACAATATTATATAATTCACAGAGAACAATGTTTCGCGGTTAAATTAATAACCAAAAAAGCAACAAGTCGGATAATGATTACGATTGACCTGTCTCTCAAAACCACTCGAAAAGCCTTTTTGTAACTTTCGAGATATAAACTCAGTAAATAAATCCAACTCAAATAATAACAATCCTAACAATAGGATTAGTAATTCACCTTATTGAGAGTCATATTCATAGATAGATATATTTCCTCAGAGAAGAGAGTCAAACTCACACTCAATAATTAACTAATTAACTTCTTTATTTATATTTAATAATCTTACTCAACATTAATAATGTATAATATATCATATATAATGATAAAATAACTGCTATGAATAATAATAAAGCTCTAGAGCCATTGAATATGATCATAGAGAGAGATAAGATGAGATATATAGATTATATAATACATCCATGAGAGCAGAACACATAATACGATTAATATGACTCCAAATATCAATCACCTAGTTTTTGCTGCGTATATATATATCTTTCATATAATAACTCTTTAAAATGCTCTTTAATTAAGTTAATTGATAGGATCTTGATAACAATTGACATGAGTCATGGAGTGTGAGTGCCGATAAAGTATCCCACGTCACCAATGAACTGACTTATCTTCTGGTAGTCCCAGTTTGTTAAAAGTAAAAGGAAAGAAAATAATAGGTAGAAAACGTTAAAATGTTAAGAAATTAATATACTATGTTGAACACAAAAATACGTCTAGCAATCTTAGCTGTTTTTCTACTGTGAAAATCTCACATCTTCCAGCAATTGATTTGGCGTTATAAAGTCAGTGAGGATCATTTTATGAGTATTAACCGAGCAATCGCACCACCACCGAACTGTATATGAGTTTTGTAGCACCTTCTGTCCTCGTGAAGAAAGCCAACTGAGCGTCATCTCGGACTATTGCAACCTAGTACAGTCCTTTAGTTCAACATTTAGAGTATTTATTATTTTTATATAAATTGGAGAGTTTTTATAATATAAAAAGGTGTTACATAGTGTTATCTATTTCTTTTTTTGTATTTATTATTACTGAGAGAGCGTTCAATCATGACATCTACTACGTGATTATATTACAAAGTATATATATATTGTTTCACATAATACATAGTAAATAAAGCCCATAGAGAGTTTAGATAAAGAGCGTATATTACTACTACGTACATCAGTCATTATGCTACTATTTTACGGATGTAGCACTAAATACTTATAATAATATATATTATATTATATATTAATATTATATATAATATTAATAATATTATATATATTATATATATATATATTATAATATATTATAATATTATATATATTTATAATTATATATATATATATATATAATTATATATCTTATATATATATATATATTATATCACTAATATATATATACTATATTAATATTATATATTATATTATATATATATTCTTCTCTATAATATATATATATATATGAACATATTATTTATAAAAATATTCTATTAAATATCTATGATCACTACTGGACTGAGTTAAGATGCAAAATACATGAACTCGAGTGTTGCCATCCGTAGATAATATTAAGGGTTAGGAAACAGTAATACTCTAAAACAGCATAATCGTAATTGGTGGCCTTTCCTTATCTTACTTGGTGAGAGGGGAACGCGTTTAGAGGTTAGTATGCTATGTATCAGGTTTAACTGTCTTACACACACTTTACACGTCGAGTTATTACTTCCGAGCATTAACTTATTAAATGAGCTACGTATACTCTATCATTATCTTTAGTGATTATTTATTACTGAGCATCCTGGACGTCACATTATCACTACTGCACTACTCTATAACTATTATTAACTATATACTATATATATCATATATATATATAATATCTCTATATTATATATTCATCATATATATATATATCTATATATATCTTATATCTTCTATATATCATTATATCATCATTATAATATTAAATTAATATATCAAATATTATATATATATATTAATAATATATATATTAATATATATATTATATCTATATATTAATAATTATAATATATCTAATATATATATTAAATGGTTAAAACTAAAGAAGATAACTGTAACAATGACCGATATAAAGCTAGATACATATAAGGAAAAACTGATAAAATATATGTAATCAGCGTTTGAATTTAAAGTTAATGGAAATGAAAATAAAATATTTATTTTATTTTATTTTTTTTATTTCTCCAAAATTACGATAGTCAACAAATACTAATATAATTTTTAGATCTAAAATAGCAGTTTTGAAATATGTATATATATAAATGATTTTTTTTTTTTAACTATAAAGTATATATATATATACTACAGTGTAATAACCTCCAGCAAGATGTACTAAGAGTCGGAGTTCTCGGCTCGGGGAGAGAACGGGGTAAGGATTAAATTAATCCTACCTCCTATCCGGAATGAGGTCTTCACTGAACTCACATGCTCTATTGAGGTATTTATATATGGGTGTCGGGGGTTCGTCGCCCTCCTAGGCCCATAAGTATGGAGTTAATGAAACTGTCCTCTATACCTCTGTTCACCTAATATGAGTCGGCTCGAGCCACTCCTATAAAAAATTTATATTCGTATCTAGATTATATCATATATAATATGTTATTTATTTAAGTTTTCTTCTAACCTATCGTTAAATTTTGGTGAGAGATAAAATAATAAAATAAAAACAAAAAAATATATTTTCCATATCAAAATTTATCATATATAGAGTACTGAATTACATTAAATGATTATCAGTATTTCTTATGATACCTATAATTTATTTAAGTTTATACGAGTATTATGCATGAGTAATTACTTATTAGTTTGAGACCTATATTAAATTATATATATAGTATTAATATTATTAAATATGAATTATATATAAATAATTATAATATTATATAATATATATTAATTAATATATATATTATATATAATATATATAATATATAATATATATATTACTATATATGTATAATATATTAATTAGTATATATATATACTATATATATATATATTAATATATATTATATATTATAATATATATATATTATAATAATATATATATATTATAGAATAATATATATATTATTATAATATATATATATAATATATTTATAATAATATAATATAAAATATATCTGTATATATTTATTAAACTATATATTAAATTATATTATAATATATTATTATAAACTGGTTTATTGCAACCTGGTTGTGTCACCCTTGAGTATAATTAATGAAATTTATTTTATAATCTATATTCAAATAATCTTTTGATAATATATTTAAATACTTAGAGTTAGGCTATCTCCAGATCTATATAAAATTATTCATTAATTATTCAATAAAATATAATATATTATATGTGCAATTATTATTGTTAAGATCTATATAATATAATCTATTAACATTGTTCTGAAAAATATTCTAAAGTTAGTAAAAAAAAATTCTAAATTCAAGAAAAATAAAGTTAAGTTTAGATTTTTTAAGAAAAATTAATTTAGTGGCAAGCTTCATGAAATAATTAAATCATATAGAATGATTAGTCACTATAAATAGAATTTTCTTTAAAATAATAAAACTTTATACTATTTTTTTATTATTACAATGTCTCTAAGATATAAATATTTATTTTATGAACTTAGAAATATTTTTCAGAAAATATTTCAGTACAGTATCTACAAATATAATATTATAATATATACTATATATATATAATACTATATATATATAAATATATATATAATTATATATATATATATATACCATATATATATATATAATATATATACTATATACTATATATATATATATATATAATATATATATATAATATATATATAAAATATATATATTATATAATATATATATTATATATACTATAATATTTATATAAATTATATAATATTTATATTAACTAATATATTATATATATATAATATTAACTAAAATAACTGACAATCTAAAGAAAATTTTTTTTGAACACTTGAGAAAAGTTTTATTCAGAAAAAAATAGAGTCACAGAGTTACTAAGTATCTCAGATATATGCTAATTATATATATAATACTATTATATATATATATATATTAATATATATACTATAATATAATATTATAATATAATATAATATTAAATATACATATATATATATATAATAATACTATATATAGGTCTAACTCTATCCCTTATATATATTAATATATCTATATTTAATATATATATATAATTTATAATATTATAACTATATATATATGGACAGCATTCATATCGAAGATGATCAAGGCATATTATTAGATAGGCACAGAATAACTATAATATTATTAATAAGGAAAAATATAAAATAATAAATTTTATATTGAGGTTGAAGGTTAGGCGTGGGTTCGAGAGTAAGACACTTAAAAATTCATTTTATTCTAAATCAGTCATCATATGTATAAAACAACTATAACTTATTAAGTAAAATGTTATAAATATTATCCTTATTTGTTAATATATCGATCACTTTAGATGATGCAGATAATTATTGTAAAATACTCTAGAAAACCTACAATTACTACATATATCGTTACTCGATATTTTCGAGGTGCACATAATATTATACCTATAAATATTTTTTTATAGAAATTTGGAAAGAAATATAATTACTTTTATTATCTTTATTTATATATATCTATATTTATTTTAGGTAGGGTTATCGAAGCCTCGGAAGATGAACTAGAGGGGGTGAGAGACGAAGTCACACTACTCCGATTCCGATCCCCACAGTCGAGTAATTATATAGTACGAAAACCGACTATCATCTAATATCGTTACTACTTATAGTTATATCCGTATATGAGGATTATTATATTCTTTATGATGAAATAAAGAAGAAAAAAATACAATAAATGTATTTAGGTATATCAAACTTATTCCGTACTATACCCGTAGAGTATAGATACGCATACTTTTGATTATAGCAGACTAAATAATTCATTTTATTTCACTGAACTAAATATTTTTAAACAATTATTTTAATATTTATTAAAACAAATATATTAACTTTTTATGATCAATTATTATTTTGTTTGTTATACACTACTGAAATACTAATAATGAAAATGGTATATTATATTAATTTATAATTTTCGTAGTTAGACTTTATTATAGTTTTTATATAGATTACATGCTTGACCTTTTTGGGATGCGATAGTACTATATATATAAATAATATATAATATTATATATATATATATATATATATATATATTATTATATATATCATATAATATATAATATATATATATAATATTTAATATATATATATATATTATATTATATAATATATATATATTAATATATTATATATATTATATATATATAAGTTTATAATTAATATATATCTAATTATATATTATTATATATATAATAATATTAGTATATATATTATATATATCCTTAACTATATGTAGTGTGTGTTAGTGTAGTGTTGTTTAGTGTGTGTGTTAGTGTATGTAAATCTGTTCATAATAAATATACTTGAATTAATATAATTAATTATAAATAATATTCTAGGTATTTAATATTCCAATATTTTATATATAAACACTAATTAATGTTTTACAAAAGCTGAATGAATATTATTTAATAATCCTTTGTAAGACCTACGAATATTATATAGTCATAGTGATATATTTGCATTATAATATTATTCAATTATATTATTAATATATTATTATTATTCTTTATATTCATTAATTATTATTATAAATTATTTAATTATTAATTTTTAATTATTATATTAATTATATATAATTATAATTATAATTGTAATGCATATGTGATTACAATTGACAAATATATCATTCCTTATATAATTAAATATTAATATGATTATTTATTTATAAGGTTAAAATCGAAATATGTCCTTTAATTGTATGTCTCTATTTGCAAATTGAAAAATTTATTGTATAGAGTCTATAGCGTATAGACATTTCTTAATATCCTTAAGTACATTATAGTTTTATAATATAACTTCACTTATCATTATATGGCTTCTTTCAGTTCGTAAGCAATTATTTTGTACCTTATTTTTCGATTCTTCAGTGCTTTGTCAATATTTATTATGTGGTACATTCCTCTAATCAGCTAATTTAACTTATTACGTTAGCAGATTAGAGTTTAATTACTTATTATCTTATATAGCTAAATATGGGGCCTTTAAATTCTTAATTTTTTATTGTCTTTTACTTTATTTACTTACTGTCATTTTCTAAACCTATATCTTCTACTCATTTTCCTTTGTTGAAGGTATTGGATTTAATCGATTAATTATATATTATCATTAATATATATTACGTATATATATATTACTCTAATCTTATTACAGAGACATCTATCAAAGATAGCTGAATATAAAATATATATTATATATTATATATATATATAATATATCTATAATCTAGAGATACAGCCCTTTAATTTTGCTGTCATTCTTTTAATTCATCATTATATATATCTATATATCTATCAATGTCAATATCATTAACTTTAGTATTTTACCTTTCTATATATTTGATATATCTTAATATCTATATCTGATAACATATATTAATATATTTGTATATATATATAATATAAATAGTATTTAACATCAATAATATATTAATATTTATATTGTAAATAATGCATATATATATAATCTTTTTATAGGATAATTTCAATGATAGGCGTCATATTATATAGAGCCACACTTATATATATATTATTATATAATACCTATTTCGGTGATATTATACTATTATTTATAATTAATATTATATATTTGGGCTATTCAATATAGTAATAAATTGATTACAATTTCTTATGAAAGAAGTATTATTAATAACATTCTTATAATAATTGCACTACTCCTACCATATAGTAAATATATATTTTATTATCTTACTCATATAGTATATTATATAGTATATACTCATACTAACTATATATAATATCTCACTCCTAATGTACTGTGATATTATTCAACCAGATTCACAACCACCACTCACTAGGCTGGGCCCTTCTCAAGGAGGGTGCGGGGACTATATAAAACATAAAAAAAAAACCACCCAATCTGTCCAGTCTATATTAGCACCAAGTTCATCTCAGAGTGTACTCGCAGAACTGTGAAGGCATTAACGAGAGGAAGATTAAATATATCGTTGGAAAAAACTGAGAAGGCTAGGAACGTTCGAAAGACAGCAGAAGTCAGACTGTAAAAGAAAGAGGCCTCCAACCACAACGAACAAGTCTGTGGTTCGCCAATACTCACGCAGATCCGCCGAGACGCAAGGCCACCCCTTTGTGCAACAAAGGTTTTGCTGCAATGGGTGTGAAGGAATGCAAGAGTATCACTCCCGCCTGAAGAGTCTGCCGCCCGTAGTGTGACATACTTATACGAAAGGATAGAAAAGTGCCGAACGATTACGACGTCGCCAAGCAGAATAGAGGTTCAAGAGAGTTGAAAGTAGGGGACAGTTTAATTAGTCTCTTAGCTTAGACTCAACCCTATCCACATGTGAGGACAGCGTGGAGCTCCGGAGCCCCCCCCCCCTCCCAAAAGGAGAGAACAGTCTCCCATACAAGGGCGAATACAGGCCCCTTTATATAACTGGAGTAAGTAACTGAGCAAGAGAAAAATTCACCCTGCAACCGTGAATCAAGCTCGCACTCCCAGCTTCTTTGAGGCACCTTAGCAACCATTTGAAATATGAGCTTTCCAAGATAATTTGTTGTTAAATGTTAAGACAAAATGTTTATAACGTTTTATCCCACAGGAGAGAGCTGTTAGAGCCCGTCAAAGATACAAGATAGGAAAAGCGGTCGAGGTGTTTTGAGAGGAGATACGTGGGTAAAGCTTGAGTTTAATTAAAGAGTTGAATACTTACAAGGTTGCGGTGACCCACCTTGGAACTCCCTTCAAGATCGGGCAAGAATGAAATTATATCTATTACTTTATTCCGCTCATACCTATTACTTACGTATCACTAACTATACTATATATCAATATATCACTTTTTTTTTATGTTTAAACTTATCATTTACTTATATATATATATATATCATACTAATATAATAATAAATATATATAATATATTATATATATATAATATATATATATATATAGTATACTATATATATATATAAGTACACAATAAAATACATATAACATATAAATATAATATATATATTATATATTAATATAATATATATATAATATATATATATATATAATATTATATATATATATATATATATATAATATATATAATTATAAATAATATATGATATATATATATACTATAGTTTGATAGATTAATTATATTTCTACAAGTTATATGTATGATATAAGTATATATACTATTATATATATATTATCCCCCTTTTTAGAATAATGATAAAATCGTCTTACATATAATCCGATCACTTTTTATTTAATTTGTTTAGTTATTTACTCAATATATATATTACTATATATAATATTTTGTATACAATCACTATCCACCTCAAAGCACGTATTGTTATTGTTTATTTGTATGTTCTTAACATATATTCTCATATCTACATATTCAATAATATTGTAATATATATGAATACTTATATTATATACTATGTATGTTTTACCCATCATATTACATAATAATCTATATATACTTCATATATAGTACTGATATTGTAAACTATTATCTATAATATTATTTGCATGTATATATAGTATACTATATATATAAATGAACTTTAGTAGTTACTGTAGAATAATATGTGTGGTTTAAATCTCCTTTACTTCGCGCTAACTCATTGTAATTTCTGAGAATTGTAATTTAAAATATAAACATACATTACAAATATAAAATCTTGAATTTTATAATAATAGTTGAATTATCTACCAATGCGATACTATGCCTTGTCTGGAGTATGTTTAGTTCATTGGCTAAATCCCGTCAGATTCCTGTTTCAAATATATATAAACCCATTTATGTTCTATTCCCCGCTCATTTATAATAAGGCGTATATGTGTCTAAAAACCGATATAAGTTTATCCCTACTTTCTTGAACTCATATATATTATATGATTATATATATTATACATATAATATCTGTTAATATTAACTATAATACTTTTACATCAATATAACAGTACCGTAATATGTTGCCTATAGTACTTACTTATATAATATATAGTATATATATCATATTTATATTATTATAATATATAGTGATATTATTAGCCCCTACCATAACGTATGACATTATTATGGTCGAATTATGTTATAGCCTGACGTATTAATATAATATATATAATATATCTATATAATACTATAATATTATATATATAACTTATATAATAAATAGAGTATTGGGTTTATATATTTATAAATTTGTGGTATCATATACTAATTTTGTTTGAAGATTAGCCTCTCTAGGTTTCTCTTTATTTAAGTTATATCGATTCGGTGACATTTTTATATATCTAGACTATACTATATAGAATAGAATTTATATTTTATTACTTATCCTTTGACGTAACGTAAAAGTGTCCTTAGTATAATATATATATATTATTAGATCGTTAGGTAATAATGTATTTACTGTTTAATTCCAGTTTAATATTTATTATATTTAAATTATTTAAACATATGGTTCATATAATATGTAAATATATATATATATACATTTAATATAGTATTCTTACTAAAATTTTTATGTTTATATGTTATAAAGATTTGTTTAAATAAATATTAACTTAAAATAGGCAACTATCTCATATTGCTCATATATTAGGGTGAACAGTACTAATATTTATTTAATGAGATGTACACTGACTGATCTATTGCATATTGTATAATATATTTTTAATAGTTATAATACTATATATAATATATACTATATATAATACTAGATACTAATATTACCATTAGAGATAACAACTTTCCATATATGTATAGATTTACATCTACTTATTAAATTATTCAAAAGTATAAAGATATTATATATATATAATCATTATCAATAATATCAGTATATATATATCTCAATCTGTATTTTATTTGAGAGTTTAAATATATATAAATTATGTATAATATATATACAATTATAATAATTATAACATTTATATTTCCATTAATTATTATAAAATAATATTTTTATATATATACATATTATTATATTAATGGCGAGAGATTGTATATCATGAAATATTGACGGTAGCATTTTGTATTGATTATATAAATATTATGTTTTGTAATATATATATAATATAATATATATATATACTATAACTTATATTATACTTAAATAGCACTAAATATATATATATATAACAAATTAATCATATTATATTTTATATAATTGAAATTATTAGTATATAATAAGTATTCTGAAGTAAAATTATAAATATATATATATACTAGTATTGCTAAAGTGAGGACTATCACTATATTTATATCCAAAAAGCATAAATAACTATTAAAAATTAATATAACTGGTATTTTTACGTATATAAACAATTATATATGAACGGCCTCTCAATATTTAATTTCAAGCTGCGCACATTAATAAGTAAAAGTATGGAAAAATAATCTCTCACGGTACTAAACTCTAACTAAGCACTATGTTCATTATATATAGTATATAATATAATATATAAATATATATAAATATATATAATATATTTATATATATATATATATAAATATATAAGTATATATATAAATATATAATATATATATATAATACAGTATATATATATTTATATATATAATATATGTATATATATATATATCTTATATATAGGAATTTTACTTATTATCGTTATATTTATATAATTGAGTACTCCTGAAATAAAAGTTCCGGAGTTTTAACATAATACTTAGATATATATATATACTAGAATAAATTCATATAATATATTTATATAAAATTTATTTTTTTTAATTATTAGTACATTTTTAACTTTAATTATCGCATACTATTTATTCCCTTATTGAGTGTTTATATTCCAACCAACGTCATTATTATCATCAATTTATTCTCCATCATTCACATGAGTAGTTCTAAAAATTTTCCGGGTCTTCAAAGACATTGAGTTTCTGACTGATAAACATTGAGATCAATTCCAACAGGTTTATTCATTGTAAAGCGAAAAATAAATGACTAGCATACTCGGTTATTTTCAACTATAATGGCAAAAACGATACTATCGGTTAATATAAATACCGTCTGTTTCACTATGAATAAGGGTCTGTCAGAGAGATAGCGTGGTGTATATTTTAATATAAAGTATACTATAGGAAATTGCACTGATGTATTATGTGTACACAGGCTAGTATATATATATATATAATATTATATTATAATATCACAGAAGGTTAGGATACTTGAGTTATACAATCATATATAAGGTTTATGTAGATCTTAGAGAAAGGGTATTAAGTTGTTTTGGTTAAATGTTACAGATATATTATATATATATATATATATAGGTGTAGTAGCACCTGAGCACAATAAAGTGATTGAGTTATTATATAAGCGCTGTGAGAGATATATATATAATGAGTAAGTTTGAACATTATATACTATATATATAATTTAAACATATACTTTATATATTATATACTTTATACACAGATCGCATTACAATATTTATTATTATTAATTATCTTTTTTATTATATTAATTTTCTTCTTTTATTTTCTTTTATTGTAATTGAAACTTTTAAGTTTTTTTCATATTATATATTATATGTAAATTTGGCGTATATATTAAGTATAATATAATCTACTCAATTTTATTATATTTTACACTATCTATAATATATATATTATTTATTACTAAAAATAATACTTTTTATATATATAATATAATATGTTATATATTAGAGAAAAAGGATAATAAACAATATATTATATAGTAAATAAATAAATTATTTAATGTTTTCTTTAATTATATATTATTACTAAAGTCTGACATTTTTATATTTCTTTAAGAACTAGTACATGAAATTATAATATAGTATAATAATATATAATATATTATATATATATATATATAGTACTAATAAAATATAATCTACTTCAACATCAATATATATAATACGTATATATATACATTGTACACTGCTATATTCTCCACCCTCATACTTATTTTAAATTTATACTTTATGTTATATAGCTTACTATAATCTATATACTAATATATATATATATATATATATATATAATATATACTATATATATAATATAATTATATAATATTATTATAAATAAGTATATATATATATTACTATATCATATATATAATATACCACTTTGATCTGTATATATATTATATAGATATAATATATATATATCTTATGTATATTGGTATATATATATTAATAGTATATATAGTATAGTATAGAGTATACTATATATATTATATAACCTATTATACTAGTAATATATATACTATTCCTATATATATTTATATATATATTATATTATCATATAATAATATATAACTATATATACCTATTTTTTAAAGTTTACTATATATATACCCTTTAATATAAAATTCGTAGTATAATATATATATATTATATTACTAATATTATATAAATATATAATATATATTTTTTACTTAATATAATACTGTATAATATATTTTATGTATTTCTTATATATATATCTATATATATATAATATATCTATCTAAGATATATATATATATTATATTATTATCTGATATATATATATTAATATATAATATTATACTAATATAATTAATATATATATATAATATAACTATTAATTATTCTATTTTGTATAATATATTATTATTAATATAATACTATCTATACTATAATTTATCTAATACTAACTTAATATATATTAAATATAATATATATAATATATATATATATAATATATATTTTACATATTATAAATATATATATGATATATATATATATATATATACTATAGTTAATATTATAACTACCACTATTTATCTATATTATATTATAATTAATATTATATCTAATATATATATAATATATATATATATATATAAATAATTATATATATAATATATAAATCTAGATAGTGAAAGAGACGCCTGGACGCGTGCATTGGAACAACAGAGGTCATATTAATTCTAACACAATCACATCTCTTTTAGTCTTCATGATATTCATTTATGTAGTATTACTATTAGCACAGTCATCGTATACATGTAGTTGGAATTATCACTAAATTTTAAAACTATCATATAGTCATATATAATTCTATATATCAATAATTAATATATATATATAATTATTTAATTTTACGTTGCTCATGAATCCTATTTATATATTCCGTAAATAATTTTATATTCGTTTTGATATGCTATGAATACCAATATAACTTTTAATACATACCTCACCTACACCCGCTACTTTTAATTAATAGATTTGTATAACCTTACTGGTATTTTAGCCATATATAACAATAGTATTTAAGTTACTAAACACATTACAATTATATAAGCTACGCCAGACGGAAAACTATAACCCACTTTAAACTATCTAATATCCACATTATATAGTAGCTTAACAACAATTTATCCTTTATATTTTTATGTCATCTCTTATTACGATAAGTTATCAACCATATTCTTTACCAATTTCTTTGAATCTATACTATATACCTATTATAATATATATAATATATAATATTATATCTATTATATATATGTTACTACTATTAATTATATAATATTACATTATATATCTTAATATTATTATAATTATAATATTTAAATTATAAATATATATAATAATTATATATTATATCTACTAATATATATATTATAATATATATATATAATCTTTAATAATAATATAATACTATTTTATAATTACTAATATATATATTATATTATTCTATATATATATTATCATATATATATATATATATACTATATATATTATTAATATATCTATTAAACTTATAATAATTATAATATATATATATATATATATATATAAATAATATTATAATAACTATACAAGCCCACACATATATATATATAACTAATCTAATATAACCCCTATCTTATCTAGAGCCTCATAAATGTATATATAGTGAATTAGCATTATAAAGTATATATTTATATTTATAAATCAAATAATAATGTATTAGCTCTTTAACTATATTAAGATAATCTATGTAACTAAAATAAAATAAATGGGTTTATAGAATGTAAATACTTTGCAATTAAACCGCAGTTTAATTTGTATAGATAAAATAACTCCTTGAGTGAAGCTTCACTTATCCAGATTACGATCTCCTTGCCGCGATCGAACAAGACCAACGGTAAAGTTTATTCAATCACTATATCCTGGCCAACGCGAAGATTCAGCACGAACCGGCTATGTTTGAGTTAATCTAATAATGAGTTGAGAACGTCTCACTTCTTCTAATATTATATTATAAGTACCTTGAATATACCTATATATTCTATATGTATATACTATAATATATATTATATATAATATTATAGTATATATATATATATATATATATATTATATATATATATATATAATCATATATAAATACTTGTAAATTTATTTATATATATATATACCCTAAAATGTTACTATAATAGCCATTTATTTTTAAAGTTTGTTTGAGTCGGCAAAGTTGAAATCAACCTTTACCGAATTTAATGAAATTTTTTATATAAAATCAAGTTGGCACAAAAGTATCTTTCTGAAAATTTTAAGTTTAAAAACAAATTGATGATATAGCTTATCTCCTTCTAAGTTCCATATTTTGGTTCTACATAAGATAGAATAAAATTTAAAGTGCATTTCAAAAGGATATAAAAGCTCTCTCAAAGAATATGGAAATTATAAAACTGAGAAATTTAAATTTTAGATTTTAATATACCTTGCTTACTTCAAAGATTCATAACTTTGATTCTACTTATAAGATAATACATATTTAAAGTGCATTTTGAAGTGAAATTATATCTCTAGTTTAAGTTTAAGATCTTGAAGTAAAATTTTACCTTATCTAGCCTATTTAAAGATTAAAAAAAATTCGTTTAAAATTTTTTTGAAAAATATACCAAATCGTGAAAATTCCTTAATAATATAATATTCTGAACTTTTTCAATCAATTAACCTGAATTTTGTAGAAAATATATTACTTTATGTACTTTTTCACAATTACGATTTTATACTAATAACACAAAAGTTATTTCACTTTGGAAGTCCTTTCCTATTCGGACATCGCTTAAGATAAGCTCTCAAAAATTTCTTATTTAAATGCTATTTATATGATTAAAATCTTGATCGTCCTAAAATTTGAGAAAAATCTGTTAAGTTGAAAACTTTTCGTAATTCTTTGAATTTTTTCATATTCTCCAAGGCATATGACATTGTGCTTGCTTATATTCATTTATTAGCCTTCATGAATAATATTTCTGTTATATTAATAATAATTCGACTTTTAATGAGAGTAAAAAGAAATTCTCAATTTCTTTAAATATTTGATATAAAATATTTTTTTAAGTAATCTTGAAATTATACAACATTTTCAAAGAAAAATGTATCAGAAAACATTCCTAAATATAAAAAATGTGCCAAAATGTTAGATCGAAAATTTGTCCCTATTATGCGAATAATAATAATAATAATAATAGTAATAATAATAAAATAATAATAATAATAATAATAATGAAATAATATAAAATAAATAAAATAATAATAATAATAAAATTAATTATTAATAATAATAAAATAATCAATAAACAATAATAATAATAATAAAATAATATAATAATAATAATAATAATAATAATAATAATAATAATAATAATAATAATAATAATAATAATAATAATAATAATAATAATAATAATAATAATAATAATAATAATAATAATAAGTAATAATAATAATAATAATAATAATAATATTGAATATTTATATATGACAATAAGCAATAAAAAATAAAATAATTGTAATTTAAATAATAATAATAATAAATAAAATAATAATAATAATAATAATAACAATAAACAATAAATTAATAATAATAATAATAATAATAATAAAATGAAAGAAATAATAATAATAATAATATAATAATAAAATAATTACTAAAAATAATAATCAAAAAAAATGAAATAACTTACCAATACTGATTCTCACTAAATAATACATGGTTGCTTACAGAAATTAAATATAATAAAATAATTAGAGAGAAAAAGGGGCTTCTTGGAATTACGACCATTGGGCCCCAAAATAATAGTTTTACTAATAACATTATAAATAAAATAAAGAAAAAATAGTAAGATATAAAATATATATAGTAAATTAATAATAATAATAATAATCAAAAAATAATATAATATAATAATAATAATAATAATAATAATTAATAATAATAATAATAATAATATAATAATAAATGATAATATTAATAATAATTATAATTAAATAATTATAAAAAATTATAATTATAATAATAGTAATAATAAAATAATTGAATAATAATAATAATAATAAAATAATAATAATAATAATAATAAAAATAATAATAAAAAATAATAATAAAATAATAATATAATAATAATAATAATAATAATAATAAATAATAATAATAAAAAAATAAATAATAATAAAAATATAATAATAAAATTACCAATATAACACAGCCATTCTCTCTTATTTGACCAAATTTTCAGGGACTCATGTCAAACTTTGATAAAATTGATGTTACTCTGTAGTAAAAATTTAAAAATATATATATATATCATATATATATATTATATAAACAATATATATAATATACTTATTTATATATATAACTATAATATATATAAATAATATATATAATTATATATATATATATATATATTAAATATATATATGTTATATATATATAATATAATAAATAATATATATATATATATATATAATATATATATATAAATATATATATATATATATAAATATAATATATTATATAAATATATATATATATATATATATATATATAAATATTATAATATATATTATAAAATATATATAATATAAATATATATATATTATATAATATAAATTATATATATATATAATATATATATATACATAAATATATATAATATATATATAATATATATATATAAATATTTTATTATTTATTATATATAGATATATATATATAATATAAAAATATATAATTAATATAAATATATATAATAAATAATATATTATATAATATATAGAATAATATATATATAATAATATATATATATATATAAATATATCAGTGGCGAGGCGTGCATTTCCAGCAGTCATCGCTACAGTTCCCGGTTCCCTATTTCGACAATTAATATATAATAGATATATATTTATATATATATATATATATATATATATATATATATATATGATATATATATATATATATTATATATATATATATATATATATATATATATATATATTATATATTATATATTATAATATATAATTATTACAATTATATATACAACCTCCTGTGGCAAAACTATTACCAAAATTATAACAACTCTATGCTAAAAGAATGCTTTCTTATATCAAATGCAGCTTTCTTTCTTAATTTTCTTGTTATCCCCCTGGTCTCCCGTCCGTCTCTAACTTAGAATTTATTGTCCCTTATTTCAATAGATGTAAAAATTTTTGTAAGAATTGTATTCATGTAGCTTAGTGCCTTTTCTACTGAAAACATTTTGTTACTCCTTCAGCCTCCCTCATAGCTCTTACCATCAAACCAGAAATCATCTGTTGCTCGACTTTGCACTCTCTCTAGATATCAAGTCTTTCTTTTAAAATAACCCAAACTTCTGCAGAATACTCTATTATTGCCTAGCTATTATATATACAGTTTACCTATTACTTTCCTTGCTCTGTAAACAACATTGCGATTTTTATGCCCAGCATCTTATCTATTCCTTGCTTCCAAACACGATTAGCTACTTTCAAATTACGCTTATAATTAGCCTACTATCTTTTTCTTGGCCAACAGACTCAAGCCAATCCCCATTCACTTTTATTTAAAACTTTTATTTGAAACCTAGGTGAAGAACCTTACATTTTTTACTATTAAAAATCATTTTTGGCCCCAACTTATCTGCCACCCAAGAAGTTTATCAAGTCATTTTGAATCTTTATACATCCTATAGTTCCAACTGAGTGCCACTTTTGGTATCCATCCCTGCTAACTTAAAAATCTCATTTAAGTCCATGCGTCAAATCACTTATATATAGAGAACAATAGTAAACCCCCGCTCTGAACCCTGGGACAACACTCTTCCACTATTTCCCATGATGACTATTCCATTAGTTACACACTGTTTTCCTATTCCACAACTAACTCCTTTAATCCAACCAATTCTTGAACACCACCTTGACCTATGTTCACCAACTCGTCCTTCTCCTCTATAATACACCAATTCGCCTTACCTATTGATAAACTGACCACCAACCTTATATCTCTAATTAAAAATACTTCTCTCCACAAGCCCATCCGCCCTATGCGTTTTTTTCTGCCACCTGGCACTTTGATCGGGCTGTAATCGTTGACGGGTTGCCAGGTTCATTCCTTCTTCGACTAAATCATTTCTCTCTCATAATCCAATGTTCGATCGTGCTTGTTCTCTGCCATTCACAAGCTAGAGACAGCGCATATCGGAAGTAGAAAAATTCTCGTTCTCCTATCACTTCGCTAATTTTCACTCAGCTAAGAAATCGTGGCAGGGATACTCTTCGACGAGCAAAAGCAGGCTTTCATCAAACAAAAATGCGCTAACCTCCTGGATCTCCTGACTAACAAATCTTTCTGCCTCTTGCCAAAAACATTCTCCAACAATTTCTGTTAAATCATCTTTCTGCCCCTGTCGATGTTATCTGATGACTCGTTGCTAACTCTCCAACTAAAAAGGTCAATCTCTTCGCCTCCCTATCTTTCCTCTAACTCAACCGTGGGCGATTCTGGCATTCTCCTCTTCTACTTCCCTCTCAGTGCTCCTATGTCTTACCTGTGATTAATTTGATCGGACACGGTCCAGAGATCTATGAACGTTTGAAGGGGTGCCCCGACGATCCTCCCCAGTTTTGAGGAAGTCTTACGTGCGACCCCGCCCCTTCGTTCAAGATATATTCTCTATGTCCAATACTAAGCACTTTCATTCAAGCAGTGTTTGAAGCACGCACATGTCCAACCTATTCCGAAAAAGGAAGCCGCCTGATCCTTCTAACTATCGCCCTAGCTCTCCACTTGTATTCTATCTAAGATCTTTTAACACTTCTTAACTCTCACATCTTAGGCCATCTGAAATCTAATTCTCTTCTTTCCAATCACCACCGCTCTCGGCGTTCAAGGTCTACTGGCGAGTATACTTCCTATTTAACCGATTAATGCGTTTTTCCGCTCTTAGGAACATACGGGGAACTGCGTGGTGCGCTCGACAAAATCCAAAGCATTTGACCGGGTATCACACGCGTCACTGCTCTCCAAGCTCCCCTCCTTTGTGCTTACTCCTTCTCTTTGCTTACGTATGTCTAAGCTTCTTTCATGTCGCTCAATATCGGATAGTGGTGATGAGCAACTCTTCTTAGTTTTCTTCAATAGTGATTGTTCTCAGTTCTGTTCTTAATCTCCTACTTATTCTTACTTTTCATTAATATCTTAGCTGCTCATCAATTTTATCTTATGCCGAGACTCACCCTTCCACTCTTTCAACTCGATTTCAATTCTGCTCTCTTTCTGTCGAGCCTCATATACATCTATCCTGTCTATAAGTACTCTCCGCTCTACACAACTCACGATTCACTACGCACTCGCGCATTGAGAGAGAGTCTATGCCATCCAGCTCTAGATCTTCCGTCTATATTTGTATTAGATGCCAGAGAAGTGCGAGAGTCTCCACAAATATACACATACATCTCGGCCATCGTCACACCAGAGCAGCGCTGGCGTAGAGTCTTTAACCTTATATTCTTATATCAGGAGCTACGTCCACCCTCTGACGCGTGGGTGTGACGAGCATAAGATAACCACATCCTGGCCCTATCATCAAACATTATATACTGTCTTGAAACTATCCCCTTACCACATCACTAACGATTCCAGAAACTCATATCACAGACACCTGAGTCGTGTCCACATCTAGTATTAAGACCGCGGAGACATTGTAGATACGAGCTCTATGAGAGATACTGACGCACATACATATTACACTTACGACTCCGCTCTATGCGGTCTGATTAACATTTAATCACAGATTTAAAAGCAAGTTGCGATACACCCAACCTAATTGATTGTTTATATTGCCCTACATGTAAACCATTTCGATAAGTGGCCCTTCTGAGATTATAAAGTAATTACACACCAAACCTGTATTAGAGATACAGAAACTTGATTACAAGAATCATTTACCATTCCATATAGCAAGCGTACCCTTAGAAAAACTAATGAACCTGTGATACTATGCTCTTTTATGTGCTAGAGAACCCTACTGAGTTCTCTTGTTCCGCTTAGCGCCATTTGGTCCACATGTTATCTCCCTCTTTCTACACGCTCCTCACGCCTATCAACCAACAGTGTCTCTAGAAAGAGAACTTATCCAATCCGTACGTGATCACACCACAGCACACGTAATACTCACCTCTAATTTCTAGCACTTAAGCGCTGCAATGGTTCCCTCCGCCTCTGACGCGTAGTTTTGTTGGCATTCCCTGCTCATAATCTCCAGGCTGGTGTGCGCAGTTCTGTATTCTTCTCGTCTTTCCATAATCCTTTTCGCACATACTCTCTCCCTGTGGAATTCTCTCACCATCTTGATGTAAACTGGTGCCAGGATATTAATTACTCACTTCAATAATGTTATATGCGCTAGCCGTTCCACGTTATGGAATGTGAACCCCAACTGAGAAGTCCTTATATAAATGCCGCTAGCGGTATGAAACTCTATGGATGTTTTCCCACACACCCACGCGCTCATATTAAAAACAAATATACGCTTCTTGAACCAACTATTTCTTCAATTTCTTTAGTTAACAACCAGTGACACACTTTAACAGACAAATGAGAAAAATCCTACAACAACATACCACGTCAACCCACTAACCACTATTGACTATAATTCATATATCTATCAGCCTTATGTGGGGAACGTTATCAAAAGCTTTGCTTATTACCTCCGATAGATATAAGGAAACAAAGAACCAGTCAGAAGCCACATGCTATGTATACCTTAATCCGAGACTAGTCCCAGTCAACTATAAATAATTATTATTACAGATAAAAAAAATATGAATAAGAATATATGAATAACAAAATCTAACACATAAGCATATATCCTAATCACCACTAACATATATAATCTATAGAAGTGACCTGTAAAATATTCTCACAAAAAGATACTCAAATAGTGAATATATATAATACGCACGCCAATACTACCAAAAAAGCATAAAATACACTATACATACTAATAGGTTCATAACTAAACTCACACATAAATAGCAAAGCTTTAATAGTTTAATGTGATTATATCATAAGAGAGCGGTAACAGAACACTGAAACATCAAGGGAGAAGAATGAAGAGATGAATCTTGACACCACTATATATAATTTTATAACCTAAAAATAAACACACTTCTAACGATTTATAGGCGTAAAACAGAGTAGTTTAATTGGATGCAAGAATACAATTTCTGTGAGAAACATCAGAATTCCCAAAATATTAATTCAATAATAATTAATATAATAATAGTAATAATAATAATAATTGAAATAATAAAAATAAATAATAATAATAAAAATAATAAAATAATAATAATAAAATAATAAATAATCAAATAATACTAATAATAAATAATAATAACTCAACAATAAATTAGAAATATAATAAGAGAATAGAATTCAGTAGAATCACAAATTACACTATCTCTCTAATCCTAAATATTCAAAATCCAGATATATATACGATACGATATAGAGATAAACGTAATTACAATAGACACCAAAATCTAGCTGCTAATCTCGTAGATAAAATATCTACACCTTCCACACATAAATATTCCTTGACAAACAAACACACTGAATTTAAACGCCGTTCACATGATATGCATATGTACTTCATGCTAACATAAGCATTAAGATATACACATGCGCTTTTCTCAACCTAAAAAACTATATCGTTATTGTTGACCCCACATTATTAATATCTCATTGTCCACGTTATATGCGCACGTACTTTTATGCTCTAACTATTATATAAGCTAATGACCTATTATTTACTAGAAGAGAGTCGAATTCTCTAGCTACATCTCATCTATCATGGTAACATAGATAAACATTTTCATTAGACTTCACCTTGTATCATGTATTCACAATAAACACAGATGTATACAAATAGCGCGTTTTCTATATACAGCATAAAATTCTAACTATCTACATCACTATACATAGTATTTTCTACAAATCTACAATATATGCTTCTATCTTAAAACACTCATAAGCGCTAATATAATTTCACTTGAAGTTCGCAGAAGCTTATGTTACACTTTCAACAGGAATCTTAATAACCTATCTTATTCTTATAATATGAATAATAGACAGAGACCTTCACAACCTGTGCAGACATAATACGTCTCTTCAGCGCAACACAAAACGAAATAAAGCTATAGAGCTAGTCCAAATCTATATAATTATTCACTATATTACATTTATTTTCGCAATTATTATTAATGTCATGATGAGATAGATAACATCAATAATATAAATAATACTTGATTAAGTATCGCTAATAAATTTTAGTATTCAGACCAAATACAAGATATTACCTGTACTAAGTTATAGTTTAATATATAAATATTCATTTTAATTATAATCCGCATTTATTTTCAAGTACGCACTTTATATATATAATTAGATTATATATAATTAAGATATAATATATAACTATATATATATATATACTTAACACAGGTGATAGCCTAGTGAGAGTACCATTACGACCTTTTCTTTGCAATGAGAAAAAGTTTGTTGATCTTAATATAGCAATCATAGATGCCGTCCTATTCAACTACTATTATATTCTAGTTTTGCAACAAACAGTAGTATTCTTACTCGAAGCCGCTTAGGATGGCGTATAGCATTAGAGAGTTATGAGACAGAGCTTAACTGAGTCTATAACTACGAGCTAGTCACGCATATTTGTGGGAGTAATAAAATTGAATCCACTCACTTCACGCTGATGCTAGTTATGTCACTTTCACACTATTATGCTAAGTGGATCGGGATTGTATTACCGGTATGAATATAAATCACGGATTCGTAGTATGTCCTGTACTTCCCTCCTTGGTCCTCCTGTTGAGCAGCTGTATGCAGACATATAGATCTATCCAATGGTTTAGTCAAGGTGGAGTATAACTTATGGGGGGGTGAATTTCGCTCTTAGATGTTTTCGCACTATGCTATTCGAGGGGAGTGAGAATGCTTAACATAATATAAGAAAGGTAGTATTGATTGACTAACTTATAAAAGATACCCAAGTATAAATATAATCTGCAGTCTAGTTAGAAACATTTGAAAGAAGTACTATGAGATACTATGAGACTTCACTGGACAGATGACCTATCCCGGAATAATTCAGGTACATTATGCTACCAATACTTTTGTAAATATCAAAGGTGCACGTGTATTATATACGTCATACTTATATACCTTAAATTATGGTGAGAGATAGTAGAACGCAACATATGTTTCTCATATGAGATGTTTGTTTATATTCTTGATATAACATTTTTATATCTCAATGCAGCCAATATCAAAAAGTGAATGTTGATAAAGCAACATATACTTTTACCACAGCGAGCAGCTAATCGACTCGCCTGGATGAGATATAGGCTAATAAATGTCTGTAAGTCTCAAATATATATATTTCATCTAGAACGCATCTATACTATTGGTGTATTATACTCTACGACTAGGACGTGATGGTATATATTTTGATATAGATAGCGTAGAGTCTAATAAACGGGATCCAACTCAACAGGTAATACTGTTAGGGTGGTTAAAAACTTCAAACCACCAGTTCCGCTTATATTCAAGAAATGGCGATAAGATTTAAAGTTACATATTTAAGACAGTGTATAGTTGTGAGATATATAACTATCCTTTAGAAAGGTGAGATAAATATTATATGGATAAACGCTTCATCAAAAAAAATTTATACCATTGTAGGTAAGATATATAATCATCATCAATTCGCTTTGCAGGTCAATTGCTTCAGTCGTCCTCTGTCATCAATATTTATGGATAGAGTCATTTGCGAAGAACAACTGTCTTCCAATCTCTATCTCATATACGAAGAACTTGTGGATCCAAGAGGTATGGATGCAAGTTGTAGCTATGTTGTTAAGAATAGTGTCACAATTTCAAGTATCAGAAACAAAGACAAATTCCAAATAAGTGTATAATAACCACCACCCACTAAAAATAATTTACTAAAATACCTTTTATATTTGTTGGCAGTGGTAATATTGCTCCAGTATTGCCACAATCCTACTTGATTTATTCCTTCTAAATGTCTCAACAAAATTTGACACTCAATTCTCAAAATTATTTCTTGTGCTACACTTAGTCAGAGTATAACTATATTCTGTGGCAAAACGCATTTAAGAAATAATCACAAGTTTTATCCTTTATTCTGCTCATTATTATACCTGAAACCTAGTATATTATATGTCCTCATTGAATGCACACAAAATTAGGAAAAGAGAGCTAGAGAAAATATTCATACAGTTATGTAAAACCATAAACCGAGATTTAGTTTATAAGAGAGTAATCTTAACACCGAGAACGCTGCTCGTTTATTCTCTCATATCTTCTGGCACTTCAATAGCACACATACGCCCAATGCAACGGGCCATTGCTTTATTAGTCTCTTATAAAAGAGTAGTTTACAAGGCATTAACAAGTATCTTGTCTTGCAACCTTACGGAATGTGTGCCACTCCCTGTTTCCTGCGCGTCGGATACTTGAGTTGATCATACATGGTCCCTCATAATATTTTTTGTAATATACTTAATAGCTTTTCACCAAATATTAGCCATTAAAAGCACAAGCGAACGTCATGCGAATCAGATAATACGATTGAGTTTTTACTAAAACAAGGATCACGCTTTATTTGCCAGATAATCCTATGTTATGCAGCTAGAAATATTGGAGGAGAAACCTCTCTAATTCATAAATTCAGCGCTCATATAAAAAGGGGATAAAAGTGCTGATATTAAAACCTCATACTTCTCAAGGGATTTGTCAACAAACAGTATTAAACGTTACGTATACTTGATTACCTTATATTTGCACGGGCTCATATGGAGAGTTTCTAATAGTCTGTCATATGTTATTTCCCGATCGATATCCTCTGGAGCCTCAAAGTAAAGAGGTAACCGCACATTATTCGCAGTTACGGCCGTGGTTGATTTCTGATAATACATTTAGAAAAAACCACTGTAAATATATAATTATTAAAGACCTTACTGTTGCATTCAGATGTATATGTATAGTTTGTGCGAGAAGCGAATTTAGGAGCGACGTAATATTTAGTCACCAAAGAAAAAAGTAGTAGAGTATTAGTTGTGTAGAGAAATACTGGAAGTTATTCACGATGCGTGAGTGGAAGAAGTTATAAGAAATACGGTAAATTTACTGAGGGTGGTGATACTCCAAATTTCTATATATAAATATTATAATATAAATATATATAATAATATATTATAATATTATACTATAAATTATATATACTTATACTATATATATATACATGTATTATAAAATCAAAATATATTATATAAAGATATATATATTATATATATAATATAATAGATATATATAGAAATAATAAATTTATATATATAACTAATATATGTATAGATATTATATAATATATATATATTATATATGAGGTGAGTGAGTAATAATATTTACTGTACAACTACTGCGACTTGGTCATGAAGTCTAAGGACGGTGTAGACTGCGATGTAATGAATCCTGTAGTGTTAGTGAGCTATAATACAAAATAACCTGTGAGCATAGTGTAGGCATAAACTCATTGTCAAGATTAGTCTCCAGTCCGTATATATATATAAGTCAGAATCCCTCTGTTATATATATATATATAAGATATATAAATAAATATATAATATATATATATATAAGATATAATAATGATGTTATATCTATCTAGCATGATATATGTGGCAAAACTCAGTATTGAGGAGTACGTTCGCTAGTACCGGAAGTTACGCCCTCCGTTGTTGGTCTACCAACAATCACTAAAGAATCGCATTGATCTATTAGGGGTATAGGCTTATTGAGTCTGCGAGTCGTGAGAGGAGTCCACGATTTTTGATTACCTATTGTCCGCATTAACATCCATTACGGGAGCGCGCCTATAATCGCAATATGAGGGCGATTTTCTTTATACCGCGACCGAGCTGATTCAGTATTTCGGAACACCCGCCTGCGTTGAGTAGGTAGGAGTCAGTTTACAGATGTAGTCATCTGGAAGCGGAGGTACTGTATTTATTGTAGATTAAATCTATAATCATGAATCTATGAGCCAGGCGTCAGCATTTGAGGAATTTAGCCCCTAGTGCAAAGAATTTATTTAGTTACGTCATCCTCATAATGTCTCTGGTAGTCCTGTACAATTTAAGAGTCGTCTGAAAGCGAGATGAGAGCAAGTGTAGAGAGTTGACCTGGAGTATATGGATAGATTACCTACTATGGGGAACCGGATAGGCTTTTATACATATCGGGAGCGACGGAGAAGTCTAGATATTCTGGAGCGGAGCGTTTATGAGAAACCAAACGAGTCACTCCGCAAGACGAGATCACAGGGGCGTGCCGGATAGATTTATACCAAATACCATGGCTGTGCCTCTTGGAAAATATCAGCGCGAAAGGCGACAAAGTGAGTGAAAAGCAAAAGAATATGAAGCCCAAAATTTTTATAAATATAATCACACACAAACAAATATAAGCAATATAAATTGTCTATATATAAAAGTAATCGAAGAATTTAGAGATAATATTTTTGTATTTCTATTAGTTATGCGAATAATAAAGCGTAGTTATTAGACACCGTAAATTGAAATAATGAAGTAGTAAGATTAATAAATTATATATATAAATGAAAAAATAATAATCAATTAACTTGTTGAGAAAAAATAACTTTAACAGCAACAAAGCAGAGAAATATCTCGTATCAGTGTATATCAGAAATGCAGACGTGCTTTCCACGAAAAAGCGTTACCGATAGCCGAAACTATTAAAATGTAAGTAGATACTATATAATATATTAATTTGTGAAATTTTGATTGTACTAATCGTATATATATATATATTATATATATACTATATATAATAATTAAAATAGAAGACCTTATATACTACTATAGTATATATAAATATATATATAACTATATAAGATATATATAATATATATAAAGATATATTATATATAATATATATAATATTATAATATATATATATATATAACTAATTGCCTTATCAGGTCCTTATTATTTTTCATATATTTATTTGCGTGTTATAGTGCAACTGATCAGAACACATTGCTTTTTCTAAAAGATAATTATTTTTATTTTTTGCATGAGAAGAACGTTGAGGATTGAGTCATACGGAGATTACCTAGAGGTTGTAACATCGTTAATATAATCGAATGTATGTATCACACAATAGTGAGTAGATGGTGTATAATATGCCCGTGTTCTAAGTAAAAGAATATTATATTTTTATATTTTATTATTAATTATGTATCAGAAGAAAAGAAAGAAATGAGTAAAAAATGTATTTTTTGGTTCTGTAAAATTATTATTGTAAACGAGCAATGTGTTAAGCTCATATTTTGGTAAATTTATTTTCCTCATATTTACATTGTATTTTGTTATAGCAATCAATGACCAATAGTTGATTTTATATGGGTATACTCTTGTCTACTTGATAGATATGTTAGTGACAAGTGACACTAGTATTAACCACATGACTGGCGTTAAACTGCTAATCTTTCACTTATTGTGAGAAAATGGGCCATTTCATACATGAGTGGGGTTATTATGTAATATGGTACTTGACTTCCATTGACTATTCTTTATTTTTCCCCTTTCCAAGGTGAGGTGCCCCATCTCAACGGGTAATGAAAGGAGGAGTGCAGAGGTGGCACACGAGACAATGGAGACTTGAGAATGGACTGGAACTCGAATGCTTATTAGCTAAGTTAAAATGTCAATGATAAATTCTATATTAATAATAGTAATATAATTAAACATGACATAATATATATGTTATTCATGCTGATTAATTTAATGGAATATACTATTATTTACCGTTTTGCAGATATGTTATAGATAATAGAATGAGTATAAATAATTTAATCTGAGTTGCAGTGCATGTGCTAGTAGTTATATAACTAGTTAAGATGATAATATGTTATATCACAATTGTGATCATTTTAAGTGAGTGTATATTTGCCAATCTTATTATAAATATTTATTCTCGTATTATCTGCCCTGACACATATAACAATAGTGCATCGAATATATTCTTACCCAGTTGTCTGTCAGTAAGGTTTGACGGTATTTATTGCCCAGCTTATTATTATATCTTGAGAGCATCACACTCATTATTTCCTCCCACAGTGTAGGTGGGTGAATTGACTTATATTCTTTAAAATCTGATAATATAAATTGAGAGCACGATAGTTATTAATAATAATAATATAGTATTGAGACGATCTTCTAATTACTGACATATTTTGCAAGGTAGCGATTCGGGCTTGAGGTATTCATTTTTACGGAGTACGTGTAGTAATTGAGCACACAAATGTCACAATATTCACTTTCACCATTACCCAATATCCGTATATGGAAAATAATTCACAATCGTGTAATCGAGCGTTAGTCCCATTTTTCACTATATATAGATATATGGTACAGCATATTAATGGTCACCACTAAGCGCACTTAATTACAATGTGGCTCTAATAAATTTCATTGAAATATATTCTAGAAGTATTGCGGACCAAGGAGCGGGACTTTATTTAGTAAATAGCACATGTATACCGTATTTGAATGATAGCTTATTAGCCTAATATGGAGATGTCATATATATAAATAATATACATAGGTGAAACTAAGTACGTAAAATAATCTTGAAACTATTTATACATATCTATATCATCATTTATCGTTTTTATTTTTATAATAGAAGAAGCATGCTATTAAATAATTCAATACATCGTGTAACTCAAATGAATTAGTTAATTGTTGTAGATATAATATTTAATATATATTCTCAATTAAAAAATTTATTCCTTAACTTAGAGAACTAATAATAATAAATAGTTATTTTGTTAATTGAAGTAACAAAGCATTTTGACTAATTACAACCTATTTAAAGGTATATTTGACTTGTGTCTGTCATTACAATTTTCTACATATTATTCAACGCAATAATAACATATATTAACTTCGATTTTTTATTTAACATTAATATATAGCGTTTAAGATCATATATAATGATCTTATCATACCTTGCGCTTCATATGATACATACTTCTTATTTACAATATTAAGGTTTATTAATTCGTTTATTGTATATATATAAATTATACTATTCATGCATGATCTTGACGCAGTTATGTATACCGTATCTATATAATTTATAATGTGATTGTAATACTCGTCATTTATATTAATTATTGAGCATGTGTAGTATATGATGAGACAGTGGTTACACCTATTGTCAAATGTATGCATTTGCATGAACTGTCAGAATATTATATTATATGAGTATTATATATATAGATCGTACTCACTCACGGTTAAATATTAATTTTTTATCACTACGATCTGGTCAACTCGATTGCCTTGCTGATTACTGTATTACATTGAATTCGTTATTATAATCTCATAATCTAAATTATATAATATTTTTTTTACTTAATATCCTGTGAAAAATGTATGTGCAAAAGCAACAAAATATGTATATTATGGCACACCCACTGTTTTTTATTAATATAAAAATTATATATTATTATAGAAAACTTAGGTGAGTGTTACTGGAGCGTATTAATATATTAGATACTAGTCTCCGTTGAGAACATCATATATATATATATATATATATATATATATTGTATACTTTCCTACTTCTATCTTTTTTATTCTGCAAAAAAAGAGTTGCGCAAACGCTGGGTGGCGCTCTTGCTGAATACCAACGTAATTCGAATCATTTATTCTGTCCTATTAGCCTTAGTCTATGCGCTTCAGATAGGTGAGTATTCCTTTATCCTCCTTTGTACCGAGAACTGTTGTGAGGGTATTCTGTCCACCCCTTATATCACCCTTCCGTCACCTACCAGTTAACAATATATAATATAATATATATATAAATATATTATAATAATATAATTTATATTTGATATTAATTTATATATAAATATAATATATAACTTATTTTATTTAAAGTTACTCAAGAGTGGGAACTTTATCTAAGTCCCCCTCTTAATATATCATGCCTAACCGCTAATATTAACCATCAATGCTTATAACGGCAGATAAATAACTCAATAACCTCTCGCTGTGAATAACTAATATTTAATAGTATAAGGTTGTAACGGTTGGATTTTCTTATCTAAATATCTATAATATATACTCACACTAAAAATTAAATACCTAAATAATTTATTATATATAAAAATTAACGAAAAATAAAAAAAAAATCAATGTATAAAAAAAAATCACAAATTTTAAAAATTAAATTCTAAGTAATAATTAATAGTAAAATGCATAGAATATATAATTGTATACCCTGAAATATAATAAATAAATAATAATAATAATAATAATAAATAATATATAATTATTATAATATAATAATTAAATATAAATAAAAATAATGACTAATAATAATAATAATAATATAATAATAATAATAATCAATAATAAATAAAGGAATATAATAATATTATTAGAGAGTAATGGTAACACCACACTGAACTCAGAATAATTATATATAGTAGATATTCGAGATTCCAGAGTGAAATACCGGACTTTTGAATTAATAAATATATTCTAAACATAACTATCTGAAATATTAAATAACAGATGGAATAGATCATCTCAATAGATAGATGTAAACTAGATACATACATTTGAAACTAAATATTCACATATATTATGAGGCATATATTACATTAATATTTCACCTAGATATAGCACACATAAAATTATGGATAAGACGGAAATAAATAATAATAATTATTAATAATTAAAATAAAATTCAAAAATTAATTAATAAATTTAATAATGTACTATTTATAAATATGTACAGGAACTACTAAATCATTGAAGCTCCATCAAAAAGGCATTTTTTATTTAAATTATTTGGAAAGAATGGTAGATTTACTGTCTATTTACAAATGTATCTATTTTTTTTTTTAATTTCAAGTCAGTCACACACACACACAAACAAAAGAAAATCAAGTTAGCTTCATATTTTCTTTTCATTATGAACATAATTTCAAAATAATATTCAAAAATAATTCATATTTAAATAAAAAATTAAATATACGACTAACTTATTACATCATATGAGATCTGTAAATGTCTAACTGGAAAAATTATAAACACCATATATAAACAGTTATAATTTAACTTATTATTGATTTATAATGAAATAAGAGTTTTATTATATCGCTTCTATATAACATTGACAACTACTATATTTATACATTTTAAATTTCAATAATATTAACGCATTATTTCAGAATAGTTCATAATAAATGGATAAATAATATTAATATTAATATATTAAAGAAAATTAATAATGTAATGCCGAGTCTAAATATGGGTAAAATAAGTAACCTTTTAAGTTGACGGCCTCTTCGCAATTGATTATATTGATATTATAATTTAGATAGATGTCATGTATTCCATAATATATGTAAATTGGTTTATTTTAGCGTATATCACATTTCACATTCGGTTACAGTAAGTTAATGAGGTAATCACTTAATTTATGGATATAAATTTTATGAATTTTACCTTTTCAAGAGGGTTCATTCATCAAATTATCTTTAAAGGTATATTATAATATATATAATATATTATGATAAATTCATTTATTTTCTCTATTAGAGAAAAGATAAATAGATAAGCAAGCCGTCAATTGATATACAGTATAAATATTATATATAATTCAAAATTTAGTTCAGGAACATAAAGAAATTAAAAATGACAAGAAATATGTTAATAAAAGCTCATACATAATTAAAATAAAATATATCCTAAAATAACAAATTAGAATATATATATACTTTATATTAATCAAATAAATAAAGGATAAAGAAAAAATGAAGCAGGAAGAAGATATGAAAAAAGGAAAAAATACAGTATATAATAAGTAAAAATGATTGATATTTATCACACACCATATAATTTATAGACAACTATTAATTAATACAAAAAGAGAAGGACTCAAGCAACCAACAAAATCTTCAGTTAGCGATAGGAAACAATATGAACTATTTTTTGCTATTTATATATACAATTTATATATATACAATATTAAATAAAAGATTCATCTGATAATATACTAAACAAACGAATACAAACAAAAATGTATCCAAAAGAAGTAGAAAACTGAGTACCAAATAAGAAAAATTTATCAATAACAATGTGAGATAAACCTACAATAACATTAATAAGATAACTATATATGGATAGTAAAGAAAAAAGAGAAAATAAAAATGAAGATAAAAGAAAAAATAGAAATTGTTGAATATAAATACCCCTAATAATATTTATAGATGTGAGAATAAATAAGGAGCTAGAATTCTTATTGATTAAAGAATATTTATTTAAGTAGTTAAACAGCAATGGTGAGAGGAAAGTATCTCCAATAGAAAATAGGAAAAAAAACCTTAAAAATTTAGGCCATAAAATTAATAGGAGGTTTAGCTAAGTATGATTATACACATAACTTTATGAATGTATTATTCCTTATAAATGAATATAGTTAAATACAAAGAATCAGATCACGTCAACATCTACGCGTATAGAGAAGACTACCATAACAAGTCATAAAGTAACGAATAAAAAGATGAAACGAACAATATTACCTCCGAAAGCAGACAACCAAGCCCAAGGAGAAGTATATATCAGACAATCATGTAACAACGCCGAAACAACTCACTATGCTGTAATGAGGCAGAAAAACATGTTGAGCCCTCGCTTGTTCATGCGAACCGAGAGTGACATACGATGAAAATACTCATTCTAGAGCGATAGCAAGGTACTGCTAGCTAATAATGAATCATGAATAATAAATAGTAATAATAAAAGAGAAAAAAAGTGTAAAAGAAATATATGACTTAAATAAGTCTAGACAAAATACCTTAACTTACTTATAATTATAACTATATATTAATAATTATCAAATGCTGCCCAAAGAAATTTAATATTATAAATAAGATTGTAAGAATTCAAAACAACCTATATTAGTCTATCTAAATACAACTTAAAAGAAATCAATTTAGGTACAATATATTAGATTAGGAATCACAATAGGTATAATGTGCATATAAATAGTATATAGAATAAGAAGGCACTTAAAAAAATAATAGAAAATTATATAGGTATATATATTATTATATATATATTATTTTAATAATAAAATCTGTTTACCAATATTTATAAAATACAATATAATCTTAATCCTAAGCTAGTTTATTGGAGTAGAAAGACAATTTAAGTTATCAAATAATAATAATTATTAGATATTTATAATATATTTGAAATTAATAAGTATGAAAAAAAAAAAAAATTGCTTATTATGGAATTAAAGAAAATATATAATACAACTAATGTGTATGTGAAATTGTAAAAAAAGAAGACAATATATACTGACAAGATATCGCTAAATGAGGATAATCGAAATACAAATAGTAAAGTAAACGAAAAACTAATAAAATCATATATACTTTATTATCTCATAGAGTAGTATAAATATTATATATGAAATACAATAATTTATTAGAAAACTATACTACCATCTTAACCCTTCCATTATTACTATTAGAATACAAGTAAAGAAAGGAAGTGATGATATTTAAATACTATGAGTTTAAGTATGAACAAGAAAATAATATAGAACATTTTTCTAATACATAATGATAAAAAGACATACTGCACTTGTAAAGAAATTAGAGTAGTGCGAGAGTAACAAATCATAATGGCTATATAAAGATTACAGAGGGAAGTATAAGAGACAGTAATTGGAGAATTTAGGGATTAACAAAATGATATATAGTGTGATATAACTGATGTAGGAAATCAAAAAAATTACTTAAATTTATTATACATATAAGACACACAAAAAGTTTAAAAATGGTTGTTTTGTATTTAAAATAAAACTAGAATATAAAATCATTAAAGAAGAATAATTATATTTACCTATGATAAATCAAAAGGATAAGCAAAGTTAATTATGATTTAAAATCAAAGTTATTATATGTTAATTATGAAGAAAATTAAACAAGCAAAAAAAGATAGAAATATGAAAAATAATAATGATAAATATATACACAAATATATACAACACACATCCATTCTTTGAATAAATGATAACGATAAAGGTAAAGAGTAATTATGGTTTAGATGGCATAATTGGAGAGTGAAAAAATTTAATTAGCAGAATAACAAATGGAAAAATATTAAAAGCTTAAGGTTATGAGCTAGCTATAATAATTAAGTAGATATGAAGATAACTAATGAGAGAGTGTAAAAAATCACAAAATCAACCAAACGGTTTCATCTGAAGCAACTGAACAATGTAATTGTCTAACCATTAGCTCAAGAAAGAAATGAAAATTAATGCCTATGGGATATTTCAAGATAGCAGCATATTAACTTACAAAAGGTAGAAGATACAATAACAGTAAACGATATATGTTAAAACCACCACCAGAATTTACGAATGAAATATAGTAGATAAAACTTATAGGAGAGATTAGAAATTAATTAGGAATAAATGCCAGTTAAAGACTATTGTAAACAAATATCTTATATTTATAATAAAGCAAAATAAATTATATGTTAGGTCTAATAAACACACTATGTGATATTAAAATGTAAATAATCGAACCTACACTATATTTTATAAATGAAGATTGATATAAAGTATTTGAAAGGAATAATGGGGATACATGTAGATGATATATTGTATGGAAAAAGTGAGAAATAAAAAATTTGAAAACTAATGATAATAATAAATTAAAAAACATTATTCACTGTACTTTAAATATTAAGAATCATTAAATATTACAGTTGTATATATATATCAAGAAGATATAAAATAGAAGAAAATAATTGGAAATAAAACCCATGGCAAGTAAAAACGGTAATCAATTTTATACATGAACATTTACCCATTTAGAATTAATAAATTACCTTTTTTAAATTTCTTTGATTATTTTAAATAAATATCCCAAATTAGATAAAATAAAATAGATAAAAAATTATAAATAAAATAAAAAGAAAATAAAAATATAAATAAACTAATAAAATAAAAGTAAAGATATATATATAAAACACAACATAATTATATAATAAGAAAATTAAATTGTTATAAGTTAGCAATATAAATTACCGAGAGCGAGTGTGAGTCTTATATAGTTTATAGTAATAATGAGCATAGTGAGTGAGTGAAAAAGAAATGAGGAATATTAAAATTATAAAGGAACTTCATAGATGATAAAAAATATCTCAGAGTTTTAGATTATTTGCAAATGAAAATGAGGCAAATGATTTATATTCTTTCTTGGTATTACTAATCATTTATTGCATAATAAGTGTGAAAGGAGATATAAAAACATACAAACTTAGGTATGCAGTGCATCTATATGTGTTAGAAAGTGTGTGAGAATAAAAAGAGGAAATAAATCATTGAGTTTCACCCATAAGTGAGAGAAATCACAAAGAAAGATTAAACCATTTCATAGTATGACCTAGAAAAGCAGAGGAATATAGTTGCTTGTAAGTATTGAACAAATCATTGTATATACAAAAAATGTGGAAAGAAATACTTAGAAATATTAATACATATTAAATTATGAAACCCTATAGTAAAACACTTGTAGATACTCTAATGTCAGAAAGACACATCAAAAATTAAAGCATGTAAAATTAATAATATCAGAATTTGAGAAATCTTAATATCAATAAATTACAAAAAATAAATGAGGTAAATATATGATTCAGTTTGCTAATATATTCGGGAAAGCATGACAGATGGACAGAATTAAAAAATGATAATTTCTAGCGAGGCAGTGTGAGAGAATGTCAATAAATAAATAAACATAACAAAATAATATTATCTATCATGTAAGTGACAAAAAATAACACATAAAATTTGAAGAAGAATGAAGTAGCGGTGAGAAGTAGAATATAATACCATATTTAATCATTATTTTCTCCTTTACAAGAAAAATAAAATAGATAAAAATAAAGGTTAAACAGACTAATTTATGGATAATATAGTTAAGGATTTTAAAGAAATAAAATTTAGAAAACTATTTAAAAATTATTAAAATAAGCTAAAATATTAATAGTTAAATATAAAATATAAAGAAAAAACCCATACGAAACTCATATATTAAATAAGCGTAAAAGAGTATACCTAAATAGCAACAAGTCACTGTAACTAAGAAATATATATCCTAGATATATAGAAAACATGTATTAATTTGATATTTCCAACCCCCATAATTAGACAAACCGTAATCCAAAAGAGAAGAATCCAAGCCAAAATTCTTCCAATGGAGTAACAAAATTACATTAAAAAGAAACCTTGTAATAAGCTCATCCTGCAATATTTAAATATAAAATTTGAATAAATGAAAAAGAATACAAATTAAAAAATACTTTTAATAAATGAAAAATTGTTAAATTATAAAAATTTTATATTGTTTATAAGTCCATTCTTGTTGTTTTTTGACTTGCATATAAGTCAATCGAGCGAGATAATGATGTTCAAATATAAAATAACAATTGCACTAGGAAAATATATCTTTCAGTTGCAAGCGCAAAGAGCCTATTTAAGTATTATCTTGTCCTATTAATTGATTGTATTTCTAAAATATAAACGGTTTTTAATTCTTTTAATCTAGATAAAAGCATCTTCTTCAAGATATCAATATAATGATTAATACTAATGGTAAAGTATTATTTTTATATTATAAAATATTATTTTATGCAACT
>JABUQX010086159.1:37500-39774 GCA_015478945.1 Trachelipus rathkii | reverse complement strand
GCAGGCGTAGGTACTGCTACCAATATTTTTTAGGTCTTTTAAATAAATAATTTAATGTTTTAAAGAAAATAAATATTAATTTTATCAATGAAAGGTAAAAAGCAAAACGAGTTTATAAAATATAAGTAAAGGAGGAAAAAAAGAGAAAAATCAACTACTTTAATAATTACCAATTATAATTAATAAATTCATTGGAAATTCCTTCCCCTACTCGTTTCCCTAAGAAGTAAAATTGGGAAACCGTCGCGTATGCCTCCCGTCGTACGGTTAGTAAATCTGTCATCTCGATTTCATAAAAATTAAAATATAAAGGAAAAAAGCCAAGCGTCATACCTTGCGTTTCGAGCGAAAAAATACGCGAAATTCGCGAGTACGACAAACTTTCGGCCGACTCCATTCATCCGCATCCCAGTGAAATCGTACAAAATAATAAATTTGAATGAAGTTCATTTTTTTAATCCCTCTCTCTCTCCTCTCCTCTGTCTTTCTCCTCTCTCCTTCTCTTCCCCTACTCTCTCTCCTCTCTTTTCCCTCTCTTCTCGCTCTCTCTCTCTCTCTCTTCTCTCTCCTCTCTCTCTCCCTCTCTCCTCTCTCTCCTCTCTCTCTCTCTCTCTCTCTCTCCTCTTCTCTCTCTCTCTCTCTCTCTCTCTCTCTCTCCTCTCTCTTCTCTCTCTATCTATTATCTATCTATCTATCTATCTAATCATCGTATCCTATCTAAATCTATTATTTATCTATGTGTACGATATTTTCACTTTTGGTGGCAGAGTGAAATTAAATGTTTAACCAATATATGTTGTGTACAGTTTTTGGAATAGAGACATGAATTCTTTGTCCTTTATTGAATTTTAATGTATAGTGTAACATTTTATTAATTAAAGTGTCATTTACCTTTATAATTAAAATAATTATTTAAAAAATCTGGTAGCCTAGTCAGCTTGAGTCTCTTATGCAATTATTATACACATAAATAAACATAAGCTTTAAATTCAAAAGGACGTGAAAAATTAAATTTCCTTTCAAACTAAATAAGGACCGTATGATATTTACATAATTCGATATATTATAATCATATATATATATATTATATAATATATATATATATAATATATTTAATATATAATATATATATATATATAATATATATAATAATATTATATATACATATATATATATATAACTTTGCCTACCCAAGTGTAATCTTCAATACCCACTAGAATATTATATATAATATAAATATATATATTATATTAATATATATATATATATATATATATTATATATATATATAATATAATATATATATATATAATAATAATATATATATAATAATATATATTATATATTATTAACTCTCCACTGTAACACGTCTTGAGAATCTTGAACCTCCTAATTTCGATGTTCTATGGCTTAAAATCTTTCTCCTACTACTACCATTATCTTGTGTCTCTGCTACTGTTCTCCCTAACGGAACAGATATTCACCTCCTTTTTGAATATCTAACTACTTTTCACGAGACTGCTATATTCCCATCCAAATGCTGAAATCATCTATTTAGGTGATTTCAACTACATCACACTGAGTGGTGGCTCCTCTCATACTGAGCAAGAGGGAGGAGCCCAAACATTCAGTATTCTCAACGATCTGAAACAGTTAAAAAGAAACCACACACATACCAGATCGTCCTAACCAATCCTTGAACACGCTTGATTAATGTTTCACCACTACTCCTCTCGATATTAAATTTACCATTTTCCCTCGCTATCGTAACTCTTGAACCACAATCCTTTATCTCTTAATATTTAAAACTTTTCTCCAGCAGCCTCCACCATGCCCCAAACTACTTTCTGGCACTTTACGGCTAAATGGGGCTGGCGTCGTTTCTTTGACAAACTATGCTTGGATGAATCTTGCTGACTCGGAGACGTTTCGATCACCGCTGAAAATAATACCGTATCGTCGAGGGTATGAGCGGGTTCATTCCATCTTCAACTAAATCTTTTCCCACAAAAATCCAATGTTCGATGGAATGGCTCTCGCTCCATTCAGAGAGAACATTGCCTATTCGGGCATGGAAAAATCTCTCTTTCTCTATCACTCTTACTAATTTCCATTCTGCTCGGAATGTGCAGAGCGATTATTCTACAGGCTAAGCGCACTTTCACTAAAAAGAAAGTGCGACAACCTACATGGCTCTCCACTATAAAAATTTGCCTCTTGCCAAAAAACATCTCTAACCAACTTTGTAAATCTGCCTTTCCTTCACTTATTCGC
>JABUQX010086159.1:10000-32500 GCA_015478945.1 Trachelipus rathkii | reverse complement strand
CCCTATATAAGGCACTATCTACTGCTCTCCTTCCAATCCCTGCGGGACATACCCTCCAAAAAGCTTGTTACAACAAATACCAAATCCAATCAATCAACCATCTCGCCTCCTTCTGACTTATTTTCACCAGTAATTTCATCTCTACCTGCAGATTTACTATTCTTCAACTTTCTCACTCTACCTTTTACATCCTCCTACTAAGACTCATCCACGAAATACCTATTCTTTCACATCAAACCCTTCCATATTCACTATCACCTCTTCATTACTGCCAACTAATGCAGATTTCGAAGTGTTTCGTCCACACCTCCCCTCACATTCATTCATAGTACGAAACACCATCCTATTATATTCAAGCAAGATTCTCCCTTTCTCATTCTAACCCATCGCACTTCCTTCCAGAAGAGCTTTCTATACCTTGAAGTCCCCAGTCATCCTCCTTCCAAACGGTTCATTTACCTCTTTTTTTCTTCTACGTATGCATCTTTTAGGTCCTTTTCCCTTATATAATTCAAACATCTTTCTTGTTGAAACCTCATCAATTGCTTTTAGTACATTCAACCACTTTTACTTAAACCGCTTGTATCACCTTCAACCACCACTATTGCTAACATTTACTTCTACTAACACATCCACAATTTTTTGCACTACTAACAACTGCTTATTTCAGTTACTTCACAGATTTGTTCAGTTCAACTTGTTCACATTCAACTATTTTCTTGAAGTGCTTAAATACATCCATACTTATCCTTATTACCTTTTCACTTAACTTCTCACTCTTAATTCTACCCACTTCCTTCCTATTCACCTTCCTCTCCATCCCAAGCCCCCACTAAACTAATTTACATAAAACAACAAAATCATCCATAATCCCATTCCTAACCCCCATCTTTGATTTAACTTCCAACACATACTTCAACATCTTCTTCACTAACACAAAAATCAATCATACTTTTTTCACTTCGATACCTCTCTACCTACACCAACTCTATATACTTATGAATACTCTTTGTTTAAAGAAAGTATTACTTACCCACATATCTCTCTCCTCACAGAAATCAATTACCTTCCCACCATTCTCATTTTCTCCCGACACCCGAAAAAAGCACCTGCTTTATACCATTACTTTTTTTGATCACCATCAAACCATTTAGGTCACCCAACACAATCAAACTGAAGCTCCTACTAGCCCCATCCAAAACATCATTCATAATATACCAGAAAATCGCACACTCTTCAACATTACCCACAATAAACCATAGTCACAACCACACATACCTGACCTTTTCAAACAAATTTACCATTAGAAATTCTATACTCATAACACACAAAATCTTACCATAGCTCCTGTACCACAGTCACTTATCAGGAACTGGCAACTCCTTCTCTCCCCCCTCTCATTCGCTTTTTTCACACCAGCACTTACACATTTCACACCACACCACTCATTTTCACCGTTTCCTTTCATCTTTGTTTCCTTCACAGAGAGCAAAATTAAATTTGCCCTTTGTAAATACATCCATCACCTCTTTCCTCTTCTCCTCAACATTTATTCTTCTGACATTCCATGATCTATATGATTCTTACATTTTCGCCAACAAAAGTAGAAGCCGCTTACAGCATCACCGCCCTTTTCCAGCTAGCATTACGCATTCCTTTGCAAAAGATAAGTGCGAGTGTTCAGGTAGAAAAACCCGGGGTTGGACCAAAAAAACCAGCCCAGTACATATATACATACATAAATATATATATATATATATAAATAATATAATATATATATAATATATATATATATAGATAATATATATAATATTATATATATAGGAATATTATCTATTAAATTCAGTTGTCAAACACAGTCCCCAAATCTGCTTACATGAAACTGATCGACATTTGGTGTTTGTTCTGCATTGTTATTATATTTTGTGTTCTCTTCTTCTTACCTGGATAAATTACCTGAAAAGTAAACAGGTTAAATTTAAATATACATAAATTAAAATATACAGCTTAAGTTTTATGTATTAATCATATATAATATAATGTTTTCATAATAAATATGAAATTAAAAATATTTTCGTTTTAGTTAAAATGTTTGAAATTCTAAACTAGTTTTTTTTCCTGACCAATTAAAATCTTATATAAAAAAAATTATTTTTATCGCCTATTTTATTTCTTGTTTTTTTTTCAGATTTCAAATGTAAAAAGACTTGAAAATTTTGAAGCAAAACCAGGCATTTCTTGAAGAATGTTCTTCACTGCAGAAAACCTAATTTGGCAAAATAAATATATTCCTTTCATGTAGCGATTTTTAGTATTCCTATATGGTCATAGTGTCAAAATAAAAAGAATAACTCACACACTTATACATTACTCTCTCTCTCTCTCTCTCTTTATATATATTTATATATATATATATATATATATATATATATATATTATATATATATATATTATATATAATATTATATATATATAATATATATAATATATATATATATATATATATCATATATATATATATATATATATATTATATTTAGTATATTAATATATTACTATATATATATACAAATTTCGAGTTGCAATTTAAAATGAGAGAAATTTTATTTAAAATTATAAGCAATTGTCTTCGCTCATATATTGATTGTTCTCATAAATTAATATACATTATTTACACATATAAACAATTACATAAAATATATCATACTGATTGATAATAAATGTAATAGATGAATATATTATATTAAACTTTTGAAATGTTTTCTAAGTTAAATTGTAATCTACAACTATAATAATTTATATAGAATATTTGTTCTTAAGTTTTCTAACGAATAAAATTTTCCATCTAATGATAAAACTTGATAAAGTTTGTGATTTAAACTTTCTGTATAAAAATAATAATAATAATAATAATAATAATAATAATAATAATAATAATAATAATAATAATAATAATAATAATAATAATAATAATAATAATAATAATAATAATAATAATAATAATAATAATAATAATAATAATAATAATAATAATAATAATAATAATAATAAAATTAATATATTATTATAATAATAATAATAATAATAATAATAATAATAATAATAATAATAATAATAATAATAATAATAATAATAATAATAATAATAATAATAATAATAATAATTATTACTAAATAATAATAATTTTATAATAATAATAGTTAAATAATAATAATTAATTTATAATTAATAATAATAATAATAATAATTAATAATAAAATAATAACATAATAATAATATAATCATAATAATAAAAAATAATAATAATTAATAATAATAATAATAATAATAATAATAAAATAATAATAATAATAATAATAATAATAATAATAAAATAATAATAAATATATTAATAAGTCTAACTATCTTTATGTTAGCAATTTAAAAGAGGGAAGTGCACTTAAAATCTAGTGCCAGCTTACGACACGCAAAATGTTAAACATAAGTAGAAAGGTAAAAGGCAATATGGCAAACCTATAGTGAGGAGGGTTTTTGCTAGTCTGTTTTGTTGTTGCCCATGAGATGCTTTTTTTCATGCCCTATTCAACAATACCAAGATTGTCTTTCTACAACTTCTAGCTTAAAAGTTAGTTCGTCCACATCTGCTGCCGCTGTTTTTGCGCTTAGTACACATCTCCTGCCGCTGTTTTTGCTCTGAGTACACATCTCCTGCAAGAAAACACACATCTCGATCTTTTTAATATTCTTTCTTTTATAATTTTTTATCTTCATGAGTTCATTCGCCTACAAGAGTCCTGCGTCATCTATTTGAGCTACCTACCAAATTCTGATGATCTGAGCAAAAGTGTTCAATTCTTCGTGAAAGTTTCACTTCGCTCTTTCGAGTTACCCCCAGGAGACTAGTAACATATTTGGGAAAAAATATTTTAGTAAACAAAAGGAATTTCGGACCGAAGTTTTTCTATCACATACCAAGAAGAAGAAGAAGCAGTAGTATAATCGGGATGTTTCCGTAATTATAAAATCTTAATTTAATTTCATATATATATATATATATATATATATATATATATATATATATATATATATATATATATATATATATATATATATATATATATATATATATATATATATATATATATATATATTTCAATTTATTTGGTATATATGAGGTTTTATTCCGATAGTACTAATGATAGAGAATTACAAAGTAGGATTAGAAACTTATAACAAAGTTCCAAAACTGGAAACTCTGGAAAGAGTCCAGAAGATAGATTTACTTCCTATTGAACTAAAATTTAACTATCACCCTTAGAAAGTTTCCATATATATATATATATAGTAGTATATATATCATATATATATATATATATATATATATATATATATATATATATATATATATATATATATATATATATATATATATATATATTCCGACCAATATAACAATATACCTACCTTGGCAACAAGGTAGAGATTACAGTGGAAAACTTGAAATTTAAGGTAGTTTTTAAACGAAGCTAGTATTTTTAATTTTATTGAACATTGAAATTTCTTAATAAAAAAAAAATTTCACTTTTTTTTCTTTCTCAATTTTTAATTACCATGTAATTAAAGCAATATTATAATACATCCTGTAGTCCACCATCTTTTCTGAATGAAATAATTCCTAATTTGGTTACTCAAGGGGTCAAATTAAATTTTGACTATTATAATTGTTTCTCTCCTTTTACTAGTTATGGTTCAAATTCTTTACTTTAATATCAAGGTCATTCTAACTGTTCCTTCATAAATGCCTAATCTCCTACTTCTCCTAGCACTGCACATGTTGCTAGGCAGACTCGAAAGCATATATATATATATATATATATATATATAAAATTAAATCGAGAAATATATATATATGTTATATATATATATATATATATATATATATATATATATATATATATATAATATTATAGTATATACATATATATATATATATATATATAAAAAATATATATATATATATATATATATATATATATATATATATATATATATATATATATATATATATATATATATATATATATATATATATATATAAACTAAATTAAATCGAGCAATAGAGTTAGTAAATAAGGAGATGAATGATGAAATCAAAATATCTCTCAACAAGTTCAAACTAATCTTACTTATGCTCAAGCCTTATCAAATACTCCCATTCCAAATCCAAATTCAAATCATATTCCTAATTCAATGGGTATAAATTTAATCAAAATCCGAAATGGAAATTCTATTCCAATTTCAAAAAAGAAAAATCTCCAATTTATAAATAAAATTTTAGTTAACCCAAAACATACCCCAATTTGTCTAATATATGAAAGCTGGTATCATCATACAAATGATTCTATCTTCCATCCTTTTTGTTCTCTTTGCATGAAATATCATGAAAGGAGTATCAAAATTGCCAAAATACTTGGTGGCATAGGTTTTGAAATCTTAAATAGAGTCAAATTTACACCAAAGAATTTTCCTAGAAATAGAAAAGACCTATTTGCAAATTCCCAAAGTGTTCAAAATTTCAACATGAATAATACCGTGTATCCTAATAATAAAATAATCAATTTTAATACTGACAACTGTATATATAGGGTATATAATAATAACCAAAGTAATAACCATAGTGTAGCTTATGGTAGATATGGATCTAAAACCGGAGAACAAAAATTCCATACGGACACACAAAACAGACTGCACAGCCTTTTAAACCAAAGAAAGAGAGTAACCAAAATAAATCACAACCTAATTACTGCCACAATGATTTATATATATATATATATATATATATATATATATATATATATATATATATATATATATATATATATATATATATATATATATATATATATATATATATATATATATATATATATATATATATATATATATATATATATATATATAATTACCTTGAGTTTGTCTCATTAAATAATCACAATCATTTTTATCCTGTTTTCCATTTTAATTCTCTTCAGTTTTATTTAATCAAAAAGTGCCAACCAGAGCCATATTTTCAACCAGTGCAAGACCAAGCTTCTGGCTGTACCAATCTATATCAAACGCTACAATCTTTTCAGCTGCAACGGGAGTGCCTCCGTAGACTCCACTTCCGAGGGTCAAAATAAATGGCAAATTAGTCCGTAGAGTTTCCAATGAGACTAATTCTCATACTGATTCCGATAAACCAACCCATACCTTTATAAATATGGATGTCTTCATGTCGCCACTCCAGAAAGACATAGTGTATAGTTCCTATTTCTCTACATAATTTGATCAAACTTCACAGTTTGAATATTCCTCAAATATTATTGCATTTTCTCCAATTAATATGCAATTACCTAAAATAATAAACCGTTCACCACCTTACGTTATAACTGACATAGAGCCAGAGATAACTGAAAGTTCTCTAAAGCCTATCCAAACTGATATTTCAATTCCTATTTTTATTTTATATTATTGTTTTTTTTTATATGTTCAATATATATTTTCCAATATAAACAGTATATAAAAGATTATTTCAAATTTTTTTACTTCTAAAATTTTTGAAATTCATGATTTTAAGAATATGACATTTTCTCGATTTATTTCAGTAACAAATACAGAATACAATAATTTTTCCATAGTAACTAGGTTCTTACCATTTTATGGCAACCATAATTCATCTATAGAAGAAGTTGCTTCGCATGTCAGTTGTACAGCCATTTCAAAAGTAAATAATCCCGAAATAGGGATTGCTTTTGATGTTCCACTAACTCTCACTAAAGATTATGCTTTCCTATACCCTGCCCAGCAAAAAATTCCAGTAGGTTCCAGTGGGTTTTAAGATAATATTATCTTGAAACCCACTGGAACCTACTGGATTTTTTTGATGGGTGTTACAGCTTTTATCGATTCAGGGAGTAGCGTAAATTTAAAAAAAACTAAACATATAATAAACTAAATAAGTTAGCCTTGATTCCTTTACGAAAGATGAATTTTATCCTTAAATCAATTGCGAACACCAATTTGGTTGCATTTGGTATAGTAAATTTAGCAGTTCTTGCAGAGAATGCTCCTTTTAATGTATCTTTCTATGTAAGTAATAATTTACGTACATTTCCTGCTGATGTTTTAATTAGAATAGAATTCTTAGACACAGTCACACTTCTTATGGATTTTTCTTCCAGTAGTGCCTACTTAGATTGCAATAAAGAATTTACATTGGTTCCTCTGAACTATATTTCTATTAGAAAATAACTTTCCAAAACAGTACAATTTTCTAAAACATAAAGTAAATGATGCCAAAATTAATGTTAGTAATAACAAATACAAATATTCCATTTTCTCCTCAAATTTCACATTTAGGAAACATTGAAGAGAAATGTATAAATCTCCATCCATTGAAAAACAGCATACCTTCAGTACCTAATACAGCATGCATACATTACCTAATATTCAACACTTAGTAATTCTCATAAAATTAGTAATCTATCTCCTAAGACTCAAAATTTCCCTTGTAATAATGAAAATTTGAAATCTTTACGTAAATGGCATTACATTCGATAATAATCCTATGATACAAGATGACATTAAATATAAAGTGCTAAACTAAAAACCATCTCTCAGCACATTTGCTTTAGTAACAAATAACCGTAGTGATTTGTTAACTTTGCGGAGCTTAGTTTTCCAATACTTTAAGTCATTGTGGAATAGCACTATTCTTTTAGGATCCGACTCTGTTCACCTAAACCTAAATGTCAGTGTTTTTCTTATAACAGTTTCTCCTACCTTACTTAATATTAAAAAATCTAACCGTCCTTCCAAAGTAGCTAATTCTTTTGCAACAACCACTCCAAAAGGTCTTTCTGATGTCAAAATAAAGACACTATATAAGGAACTGCTTCTTTATGCCTCTTTTAAAGAAGAAGATCAATAAATTCTCCAAGATGCAAAACAATTAGATGAGATGTTAGAGTTCCTCATCAGCAAACGGAGATATCATAGCGTTACGTGATGATCCATTTAGAACCATAGATGCTACAAAATTCACCGTAATTCTTCATAAAGATGTGCCAAAAGTGTCTTTGTTTCTCAATACAAATTACTTCATAAAAATATTCAAGTCATTGATATATGGATAGATGATAGTCTTTAGCAAGGATATATAGAACCTTCAAAATCCTCATTTTCCATTCCAGTATTAGTCATTAGTCATTCTTACGAAAATTTAACAACTTCAATTTGTTGTGAACTATTGCTAAATTAATAAATATGCAGTTAGAAATAGATTTCCTCTTCCTAGCATACAGAAACTCCTTAATGAGCTTGGAAATTCCAAGATCTTCAGTACTGCTGACATTTTACTTGGTATTTTAGTAGATAAGCCGTCATGACAGTACTCAGCATTTTTCACACGTAGAGGCCTATATGAGTCCTCTTGTATGACCCAGGGGAACAGCAATGCACCCTCTGTCTTCTCTAGAGAAATGGAAATTACCCTACCAGGCTTGCTAGGCATAGCTTGTCTTCTTTTCATCGATGATATCATCATAGTTTAAAATGATATACCTGAACACTGCACTAACTTTCAGAAAGTGTTCAAAGCTTTTCGCAATCCAACTTTTAAATTAAATTGGAATAGTGAAATTTCCTCAAATCATTAAAGGGTTCTAACAATGGACTCAGCCTCGATCAGAGAAGGCTTGAAGCTTTAATAACTACTTCAGACTGTTGTAGCCATGGTTTTCGCATATTTTAGTTGATAAGCCGTCACGACAATATTCGGCATTTTCAACACCTAGAGGCCTATATGAGTCTAGTAGAATGACCCAGGGGATCAACAATGCACCCTCTGTCTTTTCTAGAACCATGAAAATTACCCTACCAGGCTTGCTAGGCATAGCTAGTCTTCTTTTCATACAATGATATCGTCACAGTTTCCAAAGATATACCTGAACGCTGCACTAACCTTCAGAAAGGGTTCAAAGCTTTTCGCAATCAAACTTTAAAATTAGATTGCAGAAGTGCAATTTTTTCAAATCATTTAAAGTTTCTGAAAATGGTATCAGCCTCGATCAGAGCAAGCTTGAAGTTTTGGAAGGTTTCCGTGCATGTTCTGTAAGAAATCCTCAGTCACCAGTAACTCCACATCATAGTATACAATCACAAGTAATACCTCTACCATTACCTCCTAAATTAAGAATTGGAAATATAAGATAAACCTTTGCAGATCCTCGAAAAGGAACTATTCCTAAAGATAAAATTCATAAGCAACGTAAACATAGGAAATAAAATTTCTATATAACCTTATTGAACTTAAACCCTATTTGAAATTTCCATTAGAATCTTAACATTGAAAATTGGTGATTTAGTGTATTTTATATATTTGTTTAATTTTAGACCTTATGTGTTATTTAACTGAAAGATTTCGAATCTTTTCTTCTGTATATTTATACAGTAGATATAGATATAATATAATATTCCTTTTGTTTTATTTTGCATGAACATTTTGCTTGTTAATTTTAAATATACTTATATGCTTAATATGCTAAAATAATAAGTTAATTAAATGAAATTGAGTTAATTCTTTTAAAAAATATTTCTATAATTATTTACATTTACATTATGTTTGTTTGTAATTAACAGTTCTTGCAAATCTCATAAATTTAAGGTGTTAAATTTAATCGAGATTATATTACACTAATGCTGGGAATTACATTGACTCTTTAGGGAATCTTTGCTTAATTTTATGGCCAGGCAATGTTTATCATATCTTAATGCTTTTGCATATCCTTCAGTACTTCTTTGTAATTATTCAAGCTTCTCAGTGTTTTAAATTAATTAATTCTTTACTCATCAATTCTACACTTTTTTCTAACTCTTCTTGTAAGCCTCCTTCAAAATTTTTTCACCTTGCTTACATTAAATTGAAAATCGAGATAAATGTTTAAATTTTCAAATTTTTAAATTTTGAGTAATTCTTAATTAAAGAAACTCTTTATTTTATAAAGTCATAAATCGGTGGTATAATTGCCAAAATTTATTTTATGTACACCTTGTGATAAACTTGAGATAAAGACAAATTTTAATTTTTTTTACTTATTTTGTATTTTTGTAAATAAAATTTTTTGTACACCAATTTTTATAAAAAGAAAAATTGTTATAAATGTTTTTGAACATTTTTGTAAATTATAATATATATCTGAAAATTATTTTGTTTTAAAAATTTGAAAAGAAAATTTTTTATAAAATGTTTTGAATATTTTTATAAATTATATATATATATATATATATATATATATATATATATATATATATATATATATATATATATATATATATATATATATATAGTATATATATATATATATATAGTATATATATATATATATATATATATTATATAATATATATTATATATATATATATAAATATATATATATATATATATATATAATATAAATATATATATGTATATATTATATATAAAAATAAAAATATATTTATATAGATATATATTATATATATATATATATATATATATATATATATATATATATACAGAGTGGCGCATATAAAACCGGCCCCATCTACGAAAAAAGGAATATCAATAATAAATCTACCGACCTATGTACGTACGTCAGGTCTAATCCAAATAGTAGTATGGTAATAGGACAATAATAGAACACCTTTACCTACGGTTTAATTAACAGAGCAGGAGATTTAAAACCTGTGTTCAAAATGTTCTCCGCAAGAACAAAGCAAAGTTCTGCATGTTTAAGCATGTTATTGAAAACATTTCTCAATACACGTTGTGGATGTTGGAGAATCTTTGACGTATGTTGGTTTTCAATGTGTCAATTGTTCTGGGATTGTTGTGGTAGACTTCTAGATTTTAGAGATCCCCATAGGAAATAGTCACATGGTGAGAGGTCGGGAGACCGGGAAGGCCACAAACCCTTGCTGATGGTCATTTCCTCTGTAAAATCGGTATGTATGGTAGTCAATGACAGATCCGACGTATGGCAGGTCCCCCCATCTTGTTGGAAATAGGCATAACGCTTTTCATTTGGAGTTAACTGTGCAGAGAAATCACTATAGACCTGTAGGTAAACATTGGTATTCACAGTTTCATTGAAGAATATTGGACCGATTATTCTGTTACCAGAAAGAGCACCCCAAACACCAATTTTTAAATCGTGTAATGGCATTTGTAGGGACTCGTGTGGGTTTTCTGTAGCCCAGTGTCGACAGGATGCGTTGAAATGATCTGCATGATATCCACATTTAACCGTCGTGTACGGTCGTAAGTAGTTAGGTAAATATTTTATTGATAATCATTTTTTCGTAGATGGGGCCGGTTTTATGTGCGCCACTCTGTATATGTAAGTAGTATGGCTAAGGTTTTGCACGCTTTTGACCGCGACCTTTTTTGACCTTTTCTGACCGCGACCTTTTTTTAGCTCGAATTTTTACCTGACCTTGACCTTTTTTTTTTTGGGCGGCTTTACTTTTTGGCCTTGAACCTTTTTTCGACCACCTTTGGTCTTCCATGGTCAATTTTGGCCCCGGTTTTTTCGGCAACCCTAATTTTTTTGGCAACCCCAATTTTTTCGGCAGCCCTGATTTTTGGCAACCCTTCGAAGAAGGGTTGCGCCAAACGGTTGCGTAAGCAACCGTTGTACGTATTGCCCCCTATTTTAAGCCCCCTAATTTTTCAACCATGGCAATTTTGCCCACGGTAATTTTTGATCTTACTTTAGGGCTTAGCCCTATTTTCTTTTTTTAATGTCTTAACCTTTTGTCCTTACCTTGCTCCAAAGTTTGACGATACCATGGTCATTTTGAACACGTTAATTTTTTGTCCTTACATGGTCAATTTTGACCCACGGTAATTTATTGTCCTTCCTTTAGGGGCTTAGCCCTTTTTTGATGTCTTAACCTTGTTCGACCATGATATTTAACGTCCTTGCCTTGCTATACCATGGGTCATTTTGCCCACCCAATTTTTCTGGCCACTCGTGCCCCACCCGTCACATATTTCGTTCTAACTTGAACGCATTATGGATCTATCCTAACTTGAACACCTACACCTACACACACAGCACACACACACACACATCACACACACACACACAACACACACACCTACTCTACCACTTATACACACATTCACTATGACACTTATACACATATTCACTATGACACTTACATTTACCCATATACACTTACATTTAACACTTATTCACACGTACAAACACACTGCCAACCCTTTGGTCTTCCATGGGTCAATTTTGACCCACGGTAATTTTTTGTCCTCTTTAGGGACTTAGCCCTTTTTTGATGTCTTACCTTGTTTGAACATGATATTTCAGCCTTGACCCTGCCATGATACCATGGGTCAATTTGACCCACGCTAACTTGATGGCTTTGATGGTCCCAATCACCGTAAGAAGTACCTAGGGATGTTCTATGAGTATTCTATGAGTATTAGATGAGTGCCAGGTGAGTGCCAATGAGTGCCAATGAGTGCCAATGAGTGCCAAGTGAGTGCCAAATGAATGCCAGTGAAGTGCACATAGTGCGCAAGTGAAGTTGGCCACATAGTACAACTGAGTGCCCTTTTTCCAAGCCTTTTCTAGCCTCCCCTGAGCCTAAAATACCCTAATATGGTGTCTACCCCTAGGTAATAAGGTATGAGGAACCGAATGGTGTACATTACAATCTGCTAGAATGCTTCCTAACTACGAGTTGTATTTTATAACACTTACAAGCAAGACAGAAGTATATATCTAAAGAGTTAACACAGTTGAGACAGTGACCGCAAACGTTACAGAGTCCGCGTCCGCAGGTGAACACCGTCGCGAAACCGCCCGCCGCGTGCGCCCGCAGGCGCAATATTTCCCGCCCGTCGCGTGCGCCCGCAGGCGCAATATTTCCGCGTAACCGCCGCCGCGTGCGCCAGCAGGCGCCATATCCCCGCGTACCCGCCGCCGCGTGCGTCCGCAGACGCAATTTTTCCGCGTACCCGCCAATTTCATTCTTAAACATTTCAAAGAATTTCTTTTCAAATTATACTATGAGTCATTCATTTTTTACTACAATTGTTACGAAATTTTATTAAAACATATACTTTACATACCTTCAAAGCAGTACAAATCAGTAAATCATGAGGTGTTATTACTAAACCTAAGGGATTAGTATGCTTTTGTTTTACTGCTTTACTGCTTTAACTCTCTGCTTTACTGCTTTAACTCTCTGCTTTACTGCTTTAACTATCTGCTTTACTGTTTTAACTCATATATTTACTGCTTTAAACTCATATACATTACCTACCTTAAAGCAGTAAATCAAGTAAATAATAGAGGTGTTATTACCTAAAAACTAGGGGATTAGTATGCTTTTGTTTTACTGCTTTACTGCTTTAACTTTCTGCTTTACTGCTTTAACTCTCTGCTTTATGCTTTAACTTCTGCTTTACTGCTTTAACTTTCTGCTTACTGTTTTAACTCATTATATTTATTAACTATGTTTTCTTTTATATTTTTATATAATAATTTTTTATTTTTGTTTAATACTGTTTTATTTTTGTTTTAATATTTTTTTTATTTTTGTTTAATACTTTTTTTATTTTTAAATGTAAAATAAAAAACACACAGAGTTTCTGTTATAATAAACATTTTATTTTAATAAAATTACGAAATTTTATTAAAAACCTTTTATATATAGCGATTTTAAGGGAAGTAAAATCGCGTTTTTCATTTTAAAGCATTTATTACATAATCAGAAACTATAAAATCTTTGACATACAAATTTTTAGCATCAAAAATATTTACAAGTTTATTAAAACATACATTATTTAAAGAGCACATAATGAAATAAATACAATAGACTCCACATAAAACTCGTATATATATAAAAAAAGGTTTTTAATAGTTTTTACACAGCTTACATTATTATATTTTAAAAATAAGGTAATATAAGGATTATTCAATATAAATTTTAAGTTCAAAGAATCAATTATGTGAACAGTCATTTTTTGCTCTATAAACGGAGATCCAATGTCCTGTTGAGGTGATGTGACGAGGTAATGTATTGAATATGAAACAGGTTCCTTCTCCAACTTTACAGAGATTATTTCGTTAATAGCAAACATCCCTAAAAAGCGAGGTTCATTTTTAAACACCGATTTTATTTCCTCTTCATTCATCTTTAATAATTCAAAAGTACGTTGCGTACTCTGTCAATTTCAATGAGTTGAGGATGCTCAAGATAGACCACTACAGTGATGGGTGATTGTAGACTCGATCCAAAAGAGAGACTTAGTCCTAGGGTACCCTTTCTCAAAATGTTTAAATGATAAGCGTTACAAGCTGAAAGGTCTGCAGTAAGATCATAGGCATATAAATTACTATTCTTTGCGTATTCTTCAAGATTTAAGCCTGTTCCGCTATCATTACATGATACAGTATTGGCTATTAAGTCGTAAAAAGGCCGCGTACAGAGAGATAGGTCGCCGTTGTATAACATTTCATAATCACGTCCGTGAGGTAGTCCATTCACATGTAAACTGATACCCCTAAGTCCGAAAGGTGTGAATTTATAGGGTGACTTTTTATAATTTCCGGAGTAGGCTTCATGTTCGACAATCCCTATTATTACTTTCTGTGGTAAATTTCCGTTCACAATGTTTGGGATATTGATACTCGATAATCCTTGAGTGAAATTAAATATCTTGGTTTCAACTCTCTTAATAGGGTACTTTGCTGTAGTATTCAAAAGCGAATTTTCAATTTCCAAATGACGCTGTGGTGATAATTTCACTTTTCTAACATAGAGATAAGCCTCCAACAGTTTGAAAACAGGTTCAGGACATACAGCTGTAGCAGTAGGCTTACTTTTTATTTTAAGAGCAAATTTAGGATTTGATCGTGATAAAATGATTCTAGTATCTACAGATGGTAGAATGAGTCTTTCTTGAGAGAAGATATCGCCATTTAATCGTCCGTAAAATTCATAAGTATTATTTATGACTTTAGCTGCTTTATCTATATGTGCAGCTTCATCTTTGAAACTGTGAAAACCACATGATTGGAGATGAGATTGTTTAGCGTCGTCTGAATAATTTAACAAATGTTCTATATAGCTTTTATAAGGATAATTAGCCGCTGACGCACCTAGTGAAGTTCCGTTAAGATAGACTTCAACCTGGGTGAAACATGTATACAGGAAATTTGATTCTGTATATACTATATGGTCATCACCCGAAGGAAGATCTGTACCATCAGGTTTTGTCAATGTTTTTACATATAAAACACATTAGAGGGGTCTAAGTACTGATCAGAAGTGCCCTGAAATATTGAACTCTAGAGGAACATCTGTATTGGTAATTGAATGCAGAGGATTAATACTGATAAAGTTGGATTCGTTAACGCTAATCTGTGTAGGGTTCATGGAAAAGAGATCCAATTCACTCTTACAACAATCAGGACTAGAAGGATGAAGGAAATGCATCTTGCATGTGCGAGCTCTGAACGTACAATGAACATTTTCATGAAAAACCTTACTTATATACACACATCGTATAAAAGTTATCAGTTAATAATTAAATAGCAAATACATCAATACATTTTTTTCTTTAGAGGTTTTTTCCGCTTAGTCTTTTTCTTTATGACAATCTTCTTGACCCCTCGACCTTGACCTGACATTTTAAGTCTTATTTTACGCTTAACATCATCCAACATCTCATCTGAAACATCGGCAATACGTCTTTTTAATGCTGCACGAGGGTTATTTCCAGCAGCAATATCTTGAATAGTATGCAAGCCTGTTCTTATAGCTTTTTTACCTATATACTCCCCACCTCTCCTGAGTAGAGGTCTTGCACTTCTCCATAGCTTGGCGAAAAATCCACCAAGGCCATACCCCCTCTGCATTTTTGATCCTCTGAATACCCTTTCTTCGTCCATTATTACAGAAGTGTCTTTCTTATACTATCTTTACACTGTGAGAGTATGTTAATGAATGAAAATATATCTGACTACACCTCTTATATATTCCATTATGCTGTAATTACTGCATCTGTTTCTTTGAACTTTGCCATAACAGGGCTCCATCTGTAAAGGGGAAGGGATTTCCTTCTACATCTTTTATATGCACGCGCACAGAGTCAAAATTTGATCTATTCAGAGGAAGATAATGAACATTAGGGAATGTTATAACTTTACTCTCTTCGGGAAAATATACTACTCTTAATAAAGGAGCTTTAGTATTACCTACATATTGATGATCAATTATATTTGTATATACATAGGCCATACCTGGATGATTGAGCATCTCGGATGGGGTACATGTATAATGCAGTACTCGATCTGCTTCATCTTTTTGTTCATGTGGAGTCATGCGGTTATTCTCCACAGATAGTATAACCCTCTTCAACATAGTAGGGATATCATGAAGTATATCCAACTCAGCATCACGTCTACGAATATGTTTTCGCTGCCATTGTGATCGTTCGAGAAAAAACATGTCCCGGTCTCGCAGGTTTACATTTACTTTTGAACTTAAAGATATTATTACTTTATCTTCATAGGTACGCAATTCAGTTTTGTATACCAAGTCCTTACACATAATACTCATATCAAAGAGAACGTTTAATGACTAAAAATAGCAGGCCCGATTAAAATATGAAGCCTCCGCAGAGTAAAATTTCTTCAAAGAATATTCTTGTAGCAAATGTTGTCGTATTCATCTTTTTGGCAATTGTAGTCCTTTTCAGATAACGAGTATCTTCCACTTGTAATATAGTTTCAACACATTCTACACTTCTGTAAACACCCATCCAGAATAGATTGTGAGGCAAATTTTCTATGTCCGTATTTAATATCATTTCACATAATCCTACTTCGTAGGCCTCTCTTCAAGCTGAATAGGATTCATTAACATAGTTGTAAAATCCGAGAGTTTATTATCAGGGTAAATCCAAGGAGGCTGAAGAAGGCAGAGTTATATAAAAGTGATCTACACTCTCCATGATTATAATGACAACTGGTTAATGATTCTTAACTCCACTTGCTTTTATATAAGTATTAAACTTGGCAGGATATCCCCTCCATTTCACCAGTACCTGCTTATTTTTTCCTTTACCTCTCGTAGCTAATATTTTTTCAATTTTATATTCGTGAGTTACAGGATTGAACCTTACTTTTTGTATTTCCTGTTTATAAAATCCGCCTTTTATTTTTTCACCATTTAAATCCTCCAGATAATATAACTTTAAACTGTCACGACGGAGTCGGATTATTGTGGACTAAAAACTTCGTAGTCGCCCGGATTCAATATCCCTTTCTTGAATCTTTCCTCGGTCGTGATACTCTTTACATACGTTCACCTTTATTCCTGATTTCTTTTATTGTTTTCACCGCATATGCCCATACGTCCTCTAGTTTTGACATTCTAAAGGTGTTGTCTTTATAGTTCTATGGTAAGACCTGTATAAGATAAGCCAGGTCAAATCAGTTATCAATATATTTAAAGTGTTCATACTTAGTAAAATACCTATGCAGCCGCTCTTTAATAGTTAAGTGGACTCTTTCACTTTGCGCTTTTACGGAAAATGGTATTGTAATAGCTTATACCATACTCCAAGTCAGCCCTGAAAACTCTCGACCCTTGAATTCCATTCCTGAATCTGTCCAAAATGATTTAGGTGTTCTCCTCTCATCCTCTATAATTTCAAGTACTGCACTGGCTACTGTAGCTGATCTTTTATCTTTTATTGGCCTCAACCACAAGTATCTAGAGTATACGTCAATTGTAAAAAGTATGTATTGAAAACCTTCATTATAAGAGCTGTATTTAATCATTTCCGATAAATCTTAACTGCAATATGCTATCGAGCTGCGAGATATGGTTTTCCGTGTAGGAATTTTTTTTACAGGTTATGTAGAGTAAATGCCTCTTCACCTCCAAATATGCTTTTAACTCTTTTTTCTCAATATCAGGATACCTTAAAGCAAACCTAGTGAAACCCCAAAACTAATTTGGCTCCTCAGATTGAAGTAATACTTATCAACTACACCCTCCTTCGCCTCCATGTTGTCTACTGACACACGTGTAGCGCTTATATTATATAATATATATATATATATATATATAATATATAATATATATTAAATATATATTATATATATATATATATATATATATATATATAATATATATATATATAAAAATAAAAATGGTGATATTAGGTCGCAGGATAAAGAAAGAGAAAAGATTTAGAAATAACATTTATTATACACAAACATTACAACTAAATAAATATGATAATACATAATTACGATTTAATCCAACTATGCCTATTATAAGGTGTTTTTCTTGTTCGTCCTCTGGTAACACGTTTAAATTTATCTGATGCGTAAGAAGTGCCTGATGGACTTGAATCAGGTCTTGGCGTAACGGGAATATTTCCAAGTCTGCTAATCGCGTTGTATTTAAGATTAAACTTCTGGGAAAATTAATAGTCTGAAGTTTCTTGTTTGATTATCATGTCCATCCTTTTACAGGTCCCCTTTCTTCGCAGTTTACGTGAGAGATCAGCTCTCAAATCCACATATTTGATCCTTTAACCTATTCATCATCAATTACGATCTGCCTTGCTTCATTCAAAAGTTAATTGGTCTTTTAAAATATTATATAACGCTATCCCTGATTTGCGAACCTTAATAGGGTAGCTCTCTCCTAGGATATTTTAAATTTATCTTCATTTTTCACTTCAAGTTTTACTTCATTAGGAATATCTACATTATCGGCTAGCGGGATACGTAGGGATGGATGTAGGTGCATGTCTTTAAGATCTATCAATTTTTGTATGGCATCTTGGTATAAGAGACGTTTCTCATGGATGTTAATGTCTGAATTTAATATTCTGTACACTTCTTTCTCGTATTTGTTATCTGTTCAACTTTAGGATCATATAAGCTATGAGGTAGAGGCTGCTGAAAAGCTAATGAATCGTTCACAATATAAGGATTCTGTTGGTGCAGTTGTTGTTGCTGATGTGAAAGAGGTTGTAATGTCATTGCATTGGCCTAGTAATCTGCGTATATGGGGTAGTGGATGAGAACTGTGATTGTGGATTTTGCGCAAGGTGTGGCAATAACGGCCATATTGAGGTTGTGAATGATGAATCTGAGGAAAATGAATTCTGTACAGATGCCTGTATTATTATACTTCATTTTCTCAAACTCATTATATGGAAGTACAAGCAACCTTCTTCATTATGGGGATAACCACTTAGATATAGTGAGCTATAACGGAGAAGAGTAATGGTAGGAATACCCCTCCTCCTCTCTGTAGTAACTTCTTTTTATTTTTCAGATTTTTTATTTTGAGGGAGAGTTTTTTAATGATGTTTCTATAACGGCGTAGCTTTACCTTCTGAGGCCTGTTTAAAGGAACATTTCCTTTTATAAGATTTAAAGGGACTTCACATACACTCTGGATGAATTTCTCATCCTCACAAATTAGTTTACATTTTAATTTTTAGCTTTTTAATTTTTTTTATAAGAGGTAAATACTTTGCAACTAGAGCACTCATTATTCAGGGATGTATACAGTTTCTATCTCATAGGGAAGAATATTGGTACGGAGCAACACTCTGTGCGTGTTTTTGGGGTGAAGTTCACACATCAAATAACCGGGGGGATCGAAGTAACCTCTTTATATACTTTTAAGAACTCTTTCCTTTGAAGGGGAAACATTTGAATTGCCAATACATTAATTTGACTCATGTCTCTTCTCTGGCCAAACAACAGTAAATATTGTGTGTTTAAAGAAACACTTCGCATATGCTTGCTTTGATGAAAAATATTCTGCGTTATGAAAAACACAGAGATATTTAGATGGTGAGAATAAACTGTGAACGCTTCTGCTATTTCCAAATTCAATTTTTGCATTAAATCATCTAATACAATAATTTTGTGTCCAGTATATTGTCCAACGATCTAATATCGTATATGCCTTCATAAAATTGAATCACATCTTTATATTCTTTAAATTCTGATAAACCATTATAACATATTATTTTTACAGGGGTTTGCTCAAAAATGTCCATTTCCTTTAAAATATTAATAATAGAAAGGTTTTACCACAGCCTGTAGGTCCAGCTACAAGACATGTAGCCGACTTCGGAACGTAAATTTCTCCACATCCTACTCGTTAAGTGAATAATGAATAATGAGATTAATTTAAAGCTGTAAAGCAGTAAAGTAACTATTGTTTTAATAAATTTCGTACAATTTTATTAAAATAAAATGTTTATATAACAGAAACTCTGTGTGTTTTTTATTCTTACATTAAATAAAAAGTATTAAAACAAAAATAAAATAGAAATAATAAATAAAAGTATAAAACAAAATAAAAAGTATTATAATAATTTCTAAAAGAAAACATAATGTTAATAAATATATGAGTTTAAAAACAGTAAAGCAAGTTAAAGCAGTAAAGAAGAAAGTTAAAGCAGTAAAGCAGAAAGTTTAAACTGAGTTAAAGCAGAGAGTTAAAGCAGTAAAGCAGTAACACAAAACATACTAATCCCCTAGGTGTTAGGTAACACCTCTTATTGATTTACTGATTTACTGGCTTAAGGGTATGTAATGTATATGAGTTAAAGCAGTAAGCAGAAAGTTAAAGCAGTAAAGCAATAGTTAAACGCAGAAAGCAGTAAAACAAAAGCATCCTAATCCCTTAGGTGTTAGGGTAACACCTCTATGATTCTATGATTACTGCTTTAAAGGTATGTAATGTTAATATGAGTTAAAGCAGTAAAGCCGAGAGTTAAAAACAGTAAAGCAGAAAGTTAATGCAGTAAAACAAGTGAGTTAAAGCAGTAAAGCAGAGAGTTAAAGGCAGTAAAACAGTAAAACAAAGCATACTAATTCCTTAGGTGTTAGGTAATAACACCTCTTTTGTTTTACTGAATTTACTGCTTTAAAGTATGTAAAGTATATGTTTTAATAAAATTCGTACAATGTGTAATAAAAATGATGACTCATAGTATATTTGAAAAGAAATTCTTTGATACTAGTACATTGATATCATACTTTTTCGTTCGCGCGGTATATGCGGAACGCACGCGGGCGGCGGGTACGCGGAATATGGCGCCTGCTGGCGCACGCGCGCGGTTACGCGGAAATATTGCGGCTGCGGGCGCACGCGACGGGCGGGAAATATTGCGCCTGCGGGCGCACGCCGGCGGGCGTTTCGCGACGGTGGTTCACCTGCGGAACGCGGACTCTGAAACAGTTTGCGGTCATGTCTCAACTGTGTAACTCTTTATATATATTCTGTCATGCTGTAAGTGTTATAAAATACTAACTCGTAAGTAGGAAGCATTCTCAGCAGATTGTAATGTAGCACCATTCGGTCCTCATACCTTATACCTAGGGGTAGACACACCCATATTTGGGCTATTCTAGGCTCAGGGAGGCTAAAAAGGCTTGAAAAGTGGCACTCAGTTGGCACTATGTGGCACTCACTTGGAACTACATGTGGCACTCACTTGGCACTCATTGGCACTCACTTGCACTCATTGGCACCTCATTGGCACCCACTTGGCACTCACCTGGCACTCATCTAACTACTCATAGAATACTCATAGAACATCCCTAGGTACTTCTTACGTGATTGGGAACCATCAAGGCCATCAAGTTAGCGTGGGTTAAAATTGACCATGGTATATGGCAGGGTCAAGGCTGAAAATCATGTTCACAAGGTTAGACATCCAAAAAGGGTAAGTCCCTAAAGGAGACAAAAAATTACCGTGGTCAAAATTGACCCATGAGACCAAAGGGTGGCAGTGTGTTTGTACGTGTGAATAAGTGTAAAATGTAAGTGTCTATGGGTAAACGTAAGTGTCATAGTGATGTGTGTATAAGTGTCATAGTGAATGTGTGTATAATGTGTGTGTGTGTGTGTGTGTGTGTGTGTGTGTGTGTTGTGTGTGTGTGTGTGTGTGTGTGTGTGGTGTGTGTGTGTGTGTAGGTGTTCAAGTTAGGATAGATCCATACATGCGTTCAAGTAAGGAACGAAATATGTGACGGGTGGGGCACGAGTGGGCAGAAAATTAGCGGGGGCCAAAAATGACCCATGGTATATGGAAAGGTCAAGGCCTAAATATATCATGGTCAAACAAGGTTAAGAATCAAAAAAGGGCTAAGCCCCTAAGGAAGGACAATATAAATTACTGTGGGTCAAAATTGACCCATGAAGGCCAAAAATTAACTGGGTCAAAATTTGAACCCATGGTATCTGTCAAGCTTTGAAGCAAAGGGGAAGGACAAAAAAGGTTAAGACATTAAAAAATGGGTAGCCCCTAAATGAAGATCAAAATTACCGTGGCAAAAATTGACCATTGGGTTGAAAAATTAAGGGGCTAAAAATAGGGGCAAATACGTAACAACG
>JABUQX010086159.1:0-2500 GCA_015478945.1 Trachelipus rathkii | reverse complement strand
AAAATGAAGAAAAAGAAGAAGAAACAACAACAATACTTAAAAATCCAAATCAGAAAACTCCAAGAAGATGACTAAAACGAATCAAAAACGAGTATAATCGATACGAACTTCTTTTATAATTCTCAATTAATTTTGGATTATGGTCGGAAACTCATTTTGAATTCCACTACGAACCTTCAGGCTCCTCTTCGAATTCTAAATAATTCAGTAAAATCTCTCATTTTTTTACAAATGAAGAATTTGCAATCGTAAAAACAGAACTGATATCCTTCAACTTTCTAAATCCCCGTGGGCGTCACTACTTCATCTTGTTTCAAAAATACTCCAGGTGAGTGACGCCATGTAGTGATTGTAGAACATTAAATCCTATACCAAACCAAAATAGCAACAAGTTCTTATTCAAAATCTTCATAAGTTTTTCTCATCCAAGTGTCAGAGCTTCTCTTCGAAATGAAGACGCACAATTTTGGCCTATGTGGATCAAGATATTCACATATGGACTTAATTTTCTTACCAATGTCAAATTTCCGCGATTCATCGTCAAGTGACATTCTCCAAACAACTTGTGTGCGATACATTTAATATTTTATATAACATTTGTATTTTCTTGTTTCCCATATATATATTCTATATATATATATATATATATATATATATATAGTATATATATATATATATATATATATATATATATATATATATATATGCTTATATCTAACGGATATAATCAAATATGCTTATATTTGAATGTACCTTTCATTTTATGTATAATATTTTGAATTTTGTATATATACCATTTTGTATTTTGTAATCTCATGTATTCATATGTTTGTATGTATGCTTATATCTTCGAATGCAATCAGCTATGCTTATATTTGAATATACTTTGCATTTAATGTATAATATTTTTTTGCATTCAAATGTTTGTATGTATGCTTATATCTAACGGATATAATCAAATATGCATGCATTTGAATGATTATTATCATTTCTTTTATATTATGTATTTATATACTTTACCACTCCGTTTTTACGTGGGAAGTATTATAGCACCCTCAATTATAACTGTTTGTAAAAGTTAAATATTTATATTTATGCTCGTACTTGTGCCAAGATTTGCGAAAGCAAATTTTGACATAAGTACGAAACAAATTTTATAAAAGGCTTCCCCATGCCTTGTTGAGCATTTCTCTCCCACTCTCTTCTCATTCACAGTCGGGCTCATTACCCACTTGCTGGCTCCTAAGAAGACAGAAATCCGAATTACAAGAAAACCCAACTTTCAAGCAAGGGAGGTAAAACTTCAAGATAAGTCCGCAACAGCAGAATCAACTCATCTCAATTTTCAAAGCAATTTCAAAAGAATAAATTGGCAAAGGAGGTAAACGCAGGAAAAGTCTGAGACTGCTCATCGATACTTTAGAAGAAAAAAGAGAGAATCTCAATAAAGGGGAGACTGTTGTTATTTATATTCTATTGAATAAATCATCATTTGTTTTATGATTTTTAAATCATCATCCAACACATATAGAGGCCTACATAAAAAATATAACAATCACTTTTAAAAGGGCCCCTATATATATATATATATATATATATATATATATATATATATATATATATATATATATATATATATATATATATATATATATATATATATATTATATCTATATATTAATATATATATTAATATTATATTATACCTTATATAATATATATATAATATTATATATATATATATATATATATATTATATATATATAATATATATATGATATAATATATATATATAATATATATATATTATATCATATATATATATATATATATATATATTATATAGTATATATATATATATATGCGTGTAAGTAACAATTTATAAAAACTGAAGCAAAAATTAAATAATAATAATATATTAATAAATAAAAATATTAACTAAGGCAAACTAAATAATATATATATATATATCATATATATATATATATATATATATATATATATTATAATATATATATATATTATATATATAATATATATATATATATATATATATATATATATATTTTTATAAATTTTTTTTTATACAGTGAGTTACATAGCAAAATAAATCATAATAAAACAAAAATTAAATAAATAAACTAAAGCACTTAATGTAACAATAAATACATAACAACATAAATTCGTAGCATGTACACAACACACATCCATATGATAATATATATATATAATATATATAGTATATATATATATAATATAATATATATATATATATATAATATATTATAATATATATATATATATATATATATTTATATATATATATATAATAGATATATATATAATTATATATTATTATATATATATATATATATATATATATACCGTAATATATATATATAAATAGATATAAATATAAATATATAAATATATATATATATATATATATATATATATATATATATATATATATATATATATATATATAAATATATATATA
>JABUQX010086158.1:27500-65879 GCA_015478945.1 Trachelipus rathkii | reverse complement strand
TTATTCTTTTCTTTTTCTTTTTTCTTCTTTTTTCTCTTCATCTTTTCTTTCTTCTTTATGCTCTTTGACTTTTATTTCGTTTTCTTACATAAATCTTCTCAGTCTTCTTCTATTTCTACGTCAATTATTACAATTTTAAATAAAATTTTATTATTTTATTAAATTAGATTTTGTTTATTTATAGGATATAGCTATTATATATATTATTATATATTATTCAATTATTATTAATTATTATTGATTTTATTTTATTATAATTAATATATTATTTTATTATTATTTTTATTAGATATTATTATTTTTCTATTATTATTATTATTTATTTTTTTATTATTATTATTGGATTTAGGGATCAGATTAAGATATTGGAAAGGGTGCTTCTCTTAGATTTAAATCGGTGAGGTATTTAAATTTTTGAAATGGTGCTTCTTCTCTTTGGTTTAAATCGATGAAATTTTAATGGTTGAAAGGTAGGTTTTCTTTTGGATTTAAATCGGTGAGGTTTTTAATTAAGGTTTGGAAAGAATTCTTTTGAAGGTGTGTGTGATATTAAGTTGGAAATGACACCAAATTTTAGCTTTATTAGTCCCTTTTAAGGTTTTAGGGTGTGGGTACTTTTCTGGGGGTTTAAATCCGTGAGGTTTTTAATTAAGTTTTGGAAGAGCATTTTCTTTGACTTAAATTGGTGAGGTTGTTAAGTAAAGTTTTAGATTGGGTGCTTTTCTGGGATAAAGTAGGTGAGGTTCTTAAAATAAGGTTTTAGATTGGGTACTTTTCTGGGTTTAAATCTGTGAATTCTTCACAAATAAAGCGTACTTTCTCTTTGACTTAAATCGGTGAGGTTCTTAAATAAGGTTTTAGATTGGGTACTTTTCTGGGTTTAAATCGGTGAGGTTCTTAAATAAGGTTTTAGATTGGGTACTTTTCTTGGTTTAAATTGGTGAGGTTGTTAAGTAAGGTTTTAGAAGGTGGTACTTTTCTTGGGTTTTAATCGGTGAGTCTTTTAAAGATTTTAGAAAGGAGTGTTTTTCTTGGAGGTTTAATCGATGAGGTTTTGAAAAATTTGGCAAGTTGATTTTTCTCTTGAATTTAAATTCGTAAAGTTTTCAAAGGTTTTGAAATTTGGTCTTCTCTTGGGTTTAAATTGATGAGGTTTTTTCAACTTTACCTTATAGGATGAAGTTCTGCAAGAGTTGAACTGATGAGGTTTTTGAAAATTTTAAAAGGTTTAAGAAGATAGGTTTTCTCCCTGGGTTCTTGGGTTCAAATATGTGAAGTTTTTAAAAGTTTCGTTTGGTGGCATTTATCTTGGGTTCAAATTATTAGTGTGATGCTTAAAGGTTTTGGGAAAAAGATTTTTTTTTCGTAGGTTTAAACTATTGTGGTTTTAAAAGTTTTTTTTTTAGAAGAAGGCGTTTCTCTTGAATGTAATTTGTGAGATTTTAAAGGTTTTCGTCGATGGATTTCTCTTAGGATTAAATTAGTTATGTTCTTAAAGGTTTTTGGAAGATGGGTTTCTGTTGAGTTTGAATCACTGAGGTTTTTAAAAAAAACATTGCAATTTTAGATCATAATATTTGTTAAGAGTTTTGTGAAATTTTGAAAGCTTTATAGATGGAAATTAAAATTAGAACAGATTAGGTTGAAAAGTTCGTAGAATTTAAATGATATATAAAATTTGAGGATATCATTGAAATTTTTAGTGGACTATTGTTGTAGTATTGCAATATTTTGAATGATTATGTAAACAGGTATTTTAGTGGATTATATTATTTATATATTATTATTTTTTATTCTTTTTTATTTTATTAATTATTATTATTATTATTTTAATTTTATTATTTAATGATTATAATTATTATTTTAATTATTATTATTATTATTATTATTATTATTATTATTATTATTATTATTATTATTATTATTATTATTATTATTATTATTATTATTATTATTATTATTATTTTTATTACCATGATTTCTTTTCAATCATTTTATATTATTTTATTATTATTATTTTTTATTATATATCATTATTATTATTATTATATTATTATTATTTTTTTTTTTTTATTTTTTTTTTGTTATCATTAATTATTAGTTTCGTCTTATTGTTATTATTATTTATTATTATGCTCATGCTATTATTATCATTATTATTAATTCTAAATATAATCATTCATATCATCATCATCTCATTATCATTACTATGATATTATACTCATCATTATTTTCATCGAAATAACGAAATAAATTTAAAAAAATTAGTTTTTCCCTTTGTATGATATCATCATCATCTTCATCATCATCTCTATCCTCATCTTATCATCATATCACTCATCATCATCGTCTCAATTCATCATCTTACTTCATATCATCATCGTTATTTTCTCATTCAGACTTCTCATTATACATATTCTTATCAATATCTATCATTCATCTTCATCATTTAATCATCTCATCTCATCATCTATTCATCATCTCCATAATCATTCATCATCATCATTCATTCCATCAATCTCGAACATATCCTGAGAAGATATCTTTATCAAGATTGTTATGCATCATCTCATATCCTCATCATCATTCTATATTCATCCTCATCATCCATCATCATCATTATTATTTTTTTTCTTTTTTTTTATTTAATTTCATTTTTTCTTATTTTTAGTATTTTTTTATTTTTATTATTATTATACCTTAGGTAAACATATCGGGGTTGACGGGGGAAGTTCAATTTGACTCCTTAGGATTCAGAACAAACTTTGAACTTGAGATTGTCGAACTCTCACTGGAGGGATTTATAAAAGTAAGATATTTTAATGTATTTAATTCTTAGATACTGAATAAACATGTATTAAGATGTATTTAGTAAAAAAAATATTTTAATGTATTTAATTCTTAGATATTGAATAAACATGTATTAAGATGTATTTAGTAAAAATAATTTAGTGAATTCTTAGATATTGATTAAACATATATTAAGATATATTTGGTAAGAAAAAATTTTTATGTATTTAATTCTTAGATACTGAATAAACATGTATTAAGATGTATTTAGTAAGAAAATATTTTAGTGTATTGAATTCTTAGATAATAAACATGTGTTAAAATGTATTTAGTAAGGAAATATTTTATGTATTTGATTCTTAGATATAAACATGTGTTAATGTATTTGTAAGAAAATTTTATGTATTAAATTTAGTACTGATAACATCGTAATTGAAATGTATTTAGTAAGACAATAATTTAATATATTAAATTCTTAGATTCTGAATAAACATCTCTTAACACTTAAGGTGCATTTAATGAGAAAATATATTAATGTATTAAATTCTTAGATACTGAATACTGAATAAGCATCTATTAAGATGTATTTATTTTAATTAATACTCTATTAATATATTTTTATTGACTAGTAGGAAAAGAGAGAGAGAGAGAGAGAGAGAGAGAGAGAGAGAGAGAGAGAGAGAGAGAGAGAGAGAGAGAGAGAGAGAGAGATGAGAGAGATCAGGAGCATTGGCTGTAGCACTTGGAGCATATGGAGCACATGGTAAGGTTTCTTAAATGTTGTCGAGTTTATTTTGATTTTTAATATAATTTTTTATTCAATCTTTTTTAAAATAGTTTCTTTTTTGCATAAAAGTATTTTATCAGAGGGAATATCCTGAAGAGCTTAAACATTTATTAAGTGTGTATTAATTGACATATATTTATTTGTTTTCAGTTTAACTAAATAAATACATATTAAATATATACATATTAAATACATATTTTTTCAGTAACATGTTGGTAAATACGATATTTTAATGAATTGAGTAAGTGTGAATGCATGATCTTTCAGAACTTCTTCACATCTTTCTTGCAGAACTACGGGCGGAGCGGACCGGAGCCGGAGCCGAAGCGAGACACTACGTTTTGGGTGGGCCTGGAGCATAGAATTTTTTTATTGAGTGGGACCGGAGTCGGAGTCGGAGCTTGATTTTTTACTTCACAATTTTTTTTTTATTCGGAGGAGTTAGAGAAGAAAAACTATTTTGGGAAGGAGCCGGAGCCGGCGGAGCCAAAGTTGATTTTTACTTTACAAAATTTAAATTTTTCTTATAAAATTTTACTCTTCAATATTATTATCTGCAAAGATTTTATAGCTCTTCTGAACTTTAAACAAGTTTAAAAATTCGCATTGTAACATTCAAGGATGCGGAGATAGTAAAATTTCTGACTCTTATTCTGGCTCCGAAGTCGATTCAAACTCCGGCCCAGACTCCGATACAAGCTCCATCTCTGATTTCGATCCAAGCTCCGCCTCCGACTTCGATTCAAGCTCCGCCTTCAACTTCGATTCAAGCTTTGGGCCCGACTCCTAAATAAGCTCCGCCTCTAACTTCGATTCAGACTCCGGCTCCGACTTCGATTTAAGCTCCGGCTCCAACTTCGATTGAAGCTCCGGGTTCCGACTTCTATATAAGCTCCGACTCTGACTACGATTCAAATTCCCGGCTCCGACTTCGATTTAAGCTCTAGCTCCAACTTCAATTCAATCTCCGGCTCCATCGTTATAAATTTACGATACTCCGGCTCCAAACTTTATTTCAGGGGAGGGTCCAATTTTTTCTTCCGGGCTGAGCCTTATTTAATCCCAACTGGAAATTTACATAAAATTCTTAATTTTCATAAAATTTTGACTAAATGAAAAGCAAACCGCAACTTTTTCTAACGGCTAAAACGTCGTTTTCGTTTTTTTTTTTTTTTTTTTTTTTTTTTTTTTTTTTTTTTTTTTTTTATTTTTTTTTAAATCTGTCTTTGACCTTTTTTGATTCTCCTCCTTCCTACAATTTTTTTTCGAAATGACTTCAAACTTGAAATATATAAAGATGGGTCTATTACCTAGAGCAGTGGTCTCCAAAATGGGGTAGCGTACCCGGGGGGGTACTCAAAGTGATGCTTGGGGGTATGCTATGGGTTTTTACCTAGTGAATGTTTAAATAAAATATTGATTTTTGACCCCAGATTCCAGCAATGATCGAAATTCAAAACCTACTTTTTTTGGTTTTGAAAATGAAAAGTTACGATATATTTTTTCCTGGTAATGCGATCAGTATGAAATTTTTAAGGCATTAGTAGTTAGGGGAGATACATATATTTTCTTTAGATCATTTTTTGTATATGCAGTAGTTTTGGATTTGTCCTTGAAAAATATTGTCTTAAATTTTTTTTTGGAGTATACAAAAACATTATCTAAGTAAAAAGGATGTATCTCGCTCGACTATAGTCACCATGAAAATTTGATGTTGATGGGATAAGTAGAAAAAAAATATATATCAATATTTCTTCACTTTTTCAAAAAAAAATTTTTTTGAAAAAGTAAAATACTGATATATATTTTTTTCTGCTTCTCCGATCAACATCAGATTTTCAGGACGCATAGAGTTAGGCGAGACATCTCTTTTACTCAGATAATTTTTTTGGTATACTTAAAAAAACTTTTTTTTTTTTAATTTCCCCCCCAAATTGTTTAAAAAATTTGTTCCAAGTACAAATCCAAAACTATTACATATACAAAAAAATTTATCTAAATATAAAATGTGTATCTCTCCCGACTACATACGTAGTGAAAATTTCATTCTGATCGCATTATCAGAAAAAAATTACCCCAATTTTTCATTTTTAAAACCAAAAAAAAAGTAGGTTTTTAATTTCAACCATTGCTTGAAGCTGGGGTCAAAAATCAATATTTTATTTTATATATTCACTAGGTAGAAGACCAAGTTTTGTATATTTTAAGTTTGAAGTCATTTCGAAAAATATTGTAGGAGGTAGATTGAGAAATGTCAAAAACAGGTTTTGAAAAAATGAAAGAAATGACTACAGATACAGAAAAACATCCGAAAATGACGTTCTAGATTTCAGAAAAAGCTGCGGTTTGCTTTTTATTTGGTCCAAAATGTCTGAAAATAAAGATTTTTATGTCCATTTCTATTTTGGAGCTAAAGGAGGTTCAGCTCGAAGCAGAAATTGGACCCTCCCCTTAATTAATCGTAAAAAAGAAAAATTTGCTCCAATTTCTTCATCTAAAATATATAATTTTTCCTAATCCATCCAAAAATTTATTCCTGCTAAGAATCTTGACTCCGGCTCCGGCTCCGGCTCCGCACGCCTAGTTACATTACTGCCTTGATTCATTCTTACAAACTTTTTTTTCCCATTATTTCACCCCATAAGGTTGGTACTTGGAGTAAGAAAATGGGCACGAATTACACGAAGACATATCAAGACATTCACAATAAAACGATGGAAGGTTTACGAAACAGAACCTTGATTGTATCTTTTGCATTTGTAAGTACAAAAAGAAATGTTAAAAGTATTTAAATGCATGTTTTTAATATTTAATTTAAAACGGCATTAATTTAAAGAATATGTAATTCACGTACCTGCTTTTAAGCACTTAGACTTAATACATCAAAAAAGTATTTAAAATCTAACATATAAATTTATAAATACACAAAGAAATGTTAAAAGTATTTAAATGCATGTTTTTAATATTTAATTTAAAACGGCATTAATTTAAAGAATATGTAATTCACGTACATGCTTTTAAGTATTTAAAATCTAATATATAAATTTATAAATACACAAAGAAATGTTAAAAGTATTTAAATGCACAATTTTAAGTAAGTTTAAAACGGTATTAGAGTACTTGTATTTAATATATTTATTTACAAAAAGACAACAGTATTAGTTAATATTATGTATAATTTACGTATGTTCTTTTAAGTAGACAAAAGAAGTGCTAAAAGTATTTGCTAAAAGTACTTAAATGCATGTTTTTATGTATTTAATTTAAAACGGTATTAATAAAAGGTATGGATAATTTACGTACATGTTTTTAAGCACGACTTAAGTTAATACAGCAAAAAAGTATTTAAAATCTAGCAAATAAATTTACAAGTACACAAAGTAATTTTAAAAGTATTTAAATGCATGTTTTGTAAGTATTTATTTTAAAACTGTATTAATTAAAAGTATGGGTAATTTACGTGCATGCTTTTAAAGACTTGACTTAATACAACAAAAAACTATTTAAAATCTAATATATAATTTACAAGTACACAAAGTTATTATTCAATTATTCATTTTTATCTCCAATATTATATTCCGAATTATATTTAACATTATATTTAGTATCATGTACCACTACATATAGTATTAAATTCAAAAATTTATACATTATCATCTTCAATATTTAACTCATAATTATATTCTATATTATATTCAGCATCATATTAATTTCAATATTCAATTTCATATTAGGAACATAAAATAAGCACCAGTTTCGATTTTGAAATATACACACACGTGTCCAAATGCTTTTGTTTCACATCCAAACTAACTTTTAATAATTTGTTACAAATTATATATATATTATATATATATATATATAATATATATATATATATATATATATTATTTATACTATATATTATATATATATATATTTATATATTATATATATATATCTCACCAACTTTCTTCCCCATTGATGGGCGTAAAGGTGCGTCAAATGCCCGGAACAGATATTGTAGAGAATATGGACCAGTCGAAGAGAGCCCAGCCTTACAACCCCTTATATACCTTACGTGAGAAATGTCGCCAGTCAGAAAAGCACCTTAGGGCTTCAAGGGACTGCGACGGACCCTCACTATGGATCTCGTCAATGTAGGGTTTCCTTCTGCCAGGTGAGCACAACCATACCCTTCACAAAACCAAGCCTTCAGCTCTTTTGCAACCTTTTTCTGCTCTGCACCTCAAATAAGTCTCTCCAGGCATTCCTTACTACTCATCCACTTTTTCTTCGGCTTCCAGCCGGTCGATTCCGCACCAGCTCACACTATAATCCGCTTACCGACCGACTATATCCATCTTTTCCACATGAAAAAACCATTTCAATGTACTTTTATTCTCCATTTACTCCTTCTTCGCACCACACATCTCTTATGCGTTCATTCTCATTTATAATATTCTTCTTTACACCAACAGCCCTTAGATTGTCCATCTGAACACATGTACCTTAGATTTACCTCTTATCACACCATAGTTTCATTACTATGCATAAACGCCAATAACAACAAATCCTAATGTATAACCCTTTAGCCCTTTATATCCACAAGGTGTAATTGCACCAGCCATTCTTAGTGTCATTCAACTTTCCTACTTCACTCTTAATCATCAGTTCCCTTTTCATATTTTATCCAATATATCCCAAAATATTTAACTCAACACTTGTTCCAGTTGCTAATCATTAATCATCACCCCCGATTTCTGTTTCATCACAACCATTTACTTACTTTATCTACGTTTACTTTCAAAACTCCTTTTTACACATCTTGCCAAACCCATATGTCAATCCTTTCAAAACTCTCTTCAGATTCGCCAACAAACCAAATACATCGATATAATAGGTAAGGCTTATCCACTTTTCTCCATTCTCGATCATTAAACCTCCCCTGCACCCCTATTCTTATTCTTTTATAACCCGATCCCTATACAAATTAAATAACCAGGAGAATAACACACCTGCTCTCTCCGTATTTATTAACCATATCACTTTCAACTCCCGTTTAGTTCCTTTAAACGCTTCATATCATCATATATTTTAGATTCCATCAGAAAATTCGACAAAGCATTATATCGCTAACACATGCATAGAGTTCCAATTGTAATCCTATCTACGCTGTTGCAAATCACCAATCCTAAATACAATTTATTATTTTCTCTCTAATTTTCATCATTTTTTTCAATGTTAAGATTTGATCCAACATCCTCTACCCTATTAACGCACCTTGTTCTTCACCAATCAATCCCCAGTCACTCGACGCATCTTTCGACCAAAATTACCAGCATTATTTCCCTACAACATCTAACTAATTCCCTTGTTAATTTCTACTGTTCTCTTATCACCTTCCTTTAGTATAAAGTATATTATGCTTTCTTCAATTTCTCGGACATATTACCTCCATAAGTTTGTCTTACACGACTTTGCAAATCCACTAATCACCCATCTCGCTCCGTTTTGATTCATTTCACAGTAAATACATACAGATTTATAATTCTTCAACTTTTCTCACTCTACCCCCGTCTCTCCATATAATGACCTCATCCCCATAATTCCTATTCCTTCTTGCACCATCAAACCCACACCATTCACTATCAGTTCTTCATTATGCTAATGTTATTGTGTTCCTTCCCCCTCCTCCATCTATTCATCGTAATAACGAAGTTCAATCCTATTCATTAATAGATCCCCCTTTATTTTCATTCTTTTACATTTGCATTTCTTTCAGAGAGCGTCCTTATTCCCTTGCAAGTCCCCTTTCACCTCCTTTACCAAACTGTTCATTTACCCTTTTTTCTACCTGGTATGCATCTTTAATATTCCTTTTTTCCTCTATATATATTTCAACTTTTCTTTTGAAACCTCATCATTGGCTTGTACATTCAAACGCTCCTTTTTACTTTAATCCGCTTGGCATTACCCCATTATTTCACCACTCACGTTAGCTACCTCGTTCCTACTTTGCATATCACTTAGTGATGGACTGGATGTCAAATTTGACGTTTGCGGTGCGGTATGCGTGGCGGATCTTAAAAGGATGAGATGCGGAATGGATGCGGATGCGGATCTTAAAGTAGATGGGGATGCGGATGCGAATGCGGATGTTTACTCTTTGAAGTCTGTGAAATTGATTATATATTATATATATTGATTATATTATATATATATATTATATATATTTATATTATAATAATTATATCATATTATATTAATATATATATAATATTATATTATATATATATTTATATATATTATATATATATATATATATTATAATTATTATATTATGTTGTCACCACCAGTCAGGGCAGAGCCTATTAAGGAGGGGTGTTTGCACACCTCAATATATCATCACGTAACAACAACTACGAGATGAGCAGACGCAGGGCTTTAAGTGAGAGAGATTAAATTCAGAGGAACACAGAAGATGAAAGAGATTCATGACCAGATCGTGGCAGGAAGAGGAAAGCACCGCAGGAAACAGGCTGGAGTTACCAATATCAACAAAACTCATGCGCCACACGACCCTATGTGCTACGAGGGCCTCGTTAAAAGGTGGTGGTACCGAGTGATAAGTTCCTCAAACACTTGCGCGCTGCGGTACATAGAAAAGAGATAAAGCACCACATCGCGCCCGTTAAGATAGAGGGTCAGTGAATGGAAGTGCAGAACAAGTTTAATAACGCATTTTGACTTTCGGTAATTAACCAGATATGAGAGCAGTCTCCATACAAGGGCGGATGGGCTGTGTAGAGCTGGAAGCAATAGGAAGAGGAAAAAGTTCTAGCACGAACAGAACCCCAGTTCTTGAGGCGCCCTGAGCAACGTTGTTGGATTTAGGTTATAGCTTTTTTGTTGTTCTTGTTAAGAGCAAGGGGTCTTTGTTATTCTATTGTCCAGGGGAGAGAGAACGTTGAAGAGATAGGAAAGTTTAGAGGTCTTAGAGAGGGAGATTGTAGAAGGTTGGGTTTTAAGAATTGAATTTCACAAGGTATAGACGACGACCCCACCCGGAATTCTATCCAGATCACGAGAATATAATCGGAAAGATACGAGAAGGCAATCTTAGAAGTAAGAGAGGGAGCAGAATTGAATGAGTTGAAGAATGAAGGGTCGAGTCATCGAGTGAGTGAAGCAGAATTGAAATGTGCAGGTGAGAAGATCTTAATGAAAAGTAGGAATAAAGTAGGAGATAAAGACAGAACCCTGAGGACACCACTATTGAACAATGTCCCTCAACAAAGCCCGAGTAGATGATAGATTTGAAAGAAAACTAGAATAAGTAAGCAAGAGAAGGAGGAAACCCAAAGGAGGGGAACTTGGAGAGCCAGTGACCGAGTTCATACCCGGTTCAAATGGCTTGGAGATATGTCAGCGCCACACGCAGTTTCTCCGTAGTTCCTGAGGGCGGAAACCAAAATCAGTTAGATAGAAAGTATATGCAGTAGAATCGAGATCGAAGCGTACTTGGCGATCGAAAAGAAGTGATGAGATCAGGTGATTAAGAAATGAGATTGAGAAGGGTTTCAGAAGTCTTAGATAGATACAAGTGAAGGCTATAGGGCGATAGTTAGAGGATCAGAGCGTGCTCCTTTTTTTCGAAAGGTTGACTGTTGTGGATTCAACAATGAGGGAAAGTATTAGTATTTGACATAGAGAATAGTTGAACGAGGGCGGGGTCAGCACCGAAGCACACTCCCTCGGGGAGGAACGCCATCCTGGCCACCGCCTTCCTAACGTTCACAGATTTCAGGAGCCATGCACCCAATCAAATGTAACAGGACATCAATGCGGGAACTGAGAGAAGAGAGAAAGAAGGGGAGGGAGCGGAGGAGGAGGAGGAGTTGAGGAGGAGGGTGCCAGAATCGTTTAGGGTGAGTTAGAGAAAATAGGAGGCCAAGATTTTCATTTTCAGTTGAAGAATTAGCAACAGACCAATATCGATAAGAGGAGAAGACAGATTTAAGAAGTTGTATAGAGATGTTTTTGGCAGAGCGAAAGATTTATCAGTAGGAGACGGAGGTTAGCGCCTTTCGTTTGATGAAGCACGCGTTTGCCTCGCGAGAGTTATTCTGACAACGATTTTCTTAGTGCTGAATGAAATTAGCAGAGTGATAGGAAGAACGAGAATTTGTTCACCCTGATTAGAACTGTCTCTATACTGAAATGACCATAGAGGCAAGCACGATCGAACATGGATTATGAGGAGAGAATTTATTGAAGAAGGAATGAACTGCTCATACCATCCGATTAAGCTCCCATATTTTCGGCGAGCCGAGCCGTCACCAGTCAAAGCCAGTCATTCAATTATATAGCGTAGAAGCGACGCAGGCCCACCCAATCGGCCTCAAAGTGCAGAAAAAAACGTATAATATATATATTATATATTATATACTATATATATATATATATATATTATATATATATTTTATATTATATTTTTATATATATATAGAATATATATTATATATATATATTATATAAATATTATATATATAGTATATATAATATATATATATTATAATATATATGAATAATATATAATATTTAATATATTATACTATATTATTATTATATATTATATAAATATATATATAATATATATATTATATATTATTATTATATATTATATATATTATATATTATATAATATATATTAGATCCAGAAATCGATTCAATTAACAATTGATTTCCCATAAATCCCATTGATAAAGATGCGCAAAAATATTTATTTTTATTGCATTTATTTTTATGTAGAAAGCATCCGCACATCCTCATTTTTCAAAGAGGATGGGGATGCGGATGTTTGATATTGATGCGGATGCGGAAGCGGAAGCGGATGTCATTTATGTGCGGAGGCGTGCATGGCGGAGGCGGTGCGGATGTCATGTCCTCCTAATCACATATTACTTTTTGCATTTACTAAACAACGCAATCCATTTTGCTTCAGTTTGTGTTTGTTTCAACTTGTTTAATCACTTGATTTTTTGCAAGCGCTTTTAAAACTTAAAATCTTCCCTCAAGTTCTATTTGGCTTGTATTGGATTCCTTCCTTACACCTTCTCTATCAAGACTCATAACTTAATTTTACGAAAAACGACTTGATCGATAATCCCACTCCTACCCCTCAATTATTTGACATCCATCACTTATTCCATCTTCTTCACCAATACAAATCAATCATTTTTACGTTCGATACCATCTTCGTACTCACATTCCTAGTATCTTATGGATTACTCCTGTGATTAAAGAAATATTACCTATACATATCTCCGAACAACACAGATTTTTGCAGACACCAAGCACCTGTTATATTATATATATATATTATTTTATATATATATATATATATATATATATATATATATATATATATTATATATAATATATATATATATATATATATATATATTATAATATATTTAATATATAATATATATATTCGATTTGTTGAACATGATTATATTCATCTTTCTTGGTATAGCACTGATGGCTAAACTGTAAAGTATGGAGACGAGACGACTTTCTTCTTTCTGTTATAAAAATACATATAATTCTTCTACTCTCCAGAATGATACGTAACGTAATGCTGAGGAGAGCCCTTTACTCCTTACGGCAACGACGATCGAAGTTCTGTGTCGACTTCTTACGGAATTGCTGAAAAATTACAATTTAAATTTGGTTTTGGTGCAGTGCGACATAATATGGCTCTAAGGAAAGAATGGCGAGTGGAATGGAATGTAGACGCTTCTAGATGTCAGGTTGCTTCAAACAATTATCCATTGGATGTAAAATATATATATATTATATTTATTATATATATAATTATATATATATATTTTATATATATATATATATATATATATTATTATTATATATACTAGTATATTAATATATATATAGATATTTATATTATATATATATATTTTATAATTGATATATATATTATATCTATATATAGATATATATTATTTATATAATATTAATTATTATAATATATTTATATATTATAGATTTATATTTTATATATTATTATATATTATATATAATACTATATATATTAGCGGCGATTCCAGCAATTTTTACTAACTCTCTTCAATCTCTCTCTCTCTCTCTCTCTCGTCTACTCTCTCTCTCTTCTCTCTCTCTCTCTTCTCTCTCTTACTACTCGTCCTTACTTTCTTTACTCTCCTTACCTTCTCTACTCTCCCTACTATCATTAATTTATTTTATAATAAATTATACTATATATTATATTATATTATATATATATATATTATATATATTATAATATAATATACTATAAATAATATATATTTTAAAATATAACTTAAGCAGGCTCTCCCTCTAATTTACATATACTTAAAGAGGATGGAAGTTCTCTTTGGCTTTTGTTCACATTAAAATGTAGGTAAGAGATGCCAAAGGCAAACAATTTATTTAAAACAATTTATAGGTAAATTTCAAACATCTACCGCTATTTAATGGCGAGCACGACAGTACCTTTTTTTAATTGATGGGAAATAGAGTTATTTATGAGATGGATTCTTACACTTTTTGTATTTCAATTTTAAATAATTCTTTTATTTTTATGCATATTTTAAATTTCATTTGACGATTTGCGCAAAAAAGGATTTTATACCTAACATATTGGAAATTTTTAAAGAAGTAGTTTCCATAATGCTTTAATCGTTTGTAGTACGAGCGCACAGCTATAGGGGTCGCCTCATATAATATAATAGTATATTATATATCTATTATTATATATATATATATTATTATTATATATTATATATATATTATATATTATATATATAATATATATATATATATTATATATATACTATATTATATGTAGTTATATATTATATATTATTATATTATATGATATTTATATTATATATTTATATATATATATATATATATATTATATAATATATATTTATAGTATATATCACTACCCTTTTTCCCAGACTGGGGTAAGGTGCGTGCTATGCACCGGAAACAGAAATTAGTTGAGATATGAACAAGTTGGGAAAAGAAGCCTAGCCTTACTGGGCCCTTTTTACCTATTTTAGTGAAACATCGTCCGCAAGTTGGTAAACTGGAAAGTGCACTTTTGATTCCTAAGTTTTATGAAAACAGAAAAAACACAAACTTTCTTTGTAATTCAATCCCTGAGTTAATTTATTAATATTTAACAAAAAAGTAAAAAGAAATGTATATTATATTAATTTATATATATAATATTATTTATATTATATATATATATATTATATTATACTATTTATTATTTATAATTATTATTATTTGGGCTCACTAGCTTATATAAATAAGTAAGCTTAGGCATTATTTCGTTTGAATTTGATGATTACGTTAAAGTTTGTTGAGTGAGAGGGGTAGGGCCCATGACCTGTTTTTTTCTTTTTTGTGTTTTTTTTTTTTAATAAGATACCTCCCGTCCCCCAATTATACCCACGTGCCCAGGGGGACCGCGCGACTACGCGCGTTCCGGCAAAAACCTGTGCTAAAAATTTAAAAATTACTTATTCTTTTTTAATACAACAATGAAAGAACGGGCCTCTTAGCGTAGTAAATATTTTTGCGATAGCCATTATACCAACTTCCGTATTCATTTGACTTTTGCCCTGGATAAAAAAGGACTAGAAATTTTATCTCCTATGAATGTCTCACAGTATTCAATATATTAACAGCCCTGAATATACACTTCCATCATTTCGAATTTTAACAGCACGAATTATCGCGCGTTTAGGAACTTTAAGCCGAATATCGCATCCGCATTTGTATCACTTTAGCAGCCTGAATTCCCGCTTGAAATTCGGAATATTTGACGCCTGATTATCCGTATCACTTCGAATTTTAACATTCTAAAGATCGCGATCGCATCAGAAATTTACTAACTCGAATTCCGCATCCAATTTAATTTTAGCAGCCAATTGAATATCGGATCCGCTTAGATTTTAAAGACTATGATATCCGTTCCGTCTTCCGCAGTTCAGAGGTCCTTTATTCATGGATCACAATTTCTATTATCTATTTCCATTATCTGACATTATTTATTTAATTAAAATATTTAGCTTGAAATTTTTCCACATTAAATATAAATTATTTATTTACTCATATTTATTTATATATTACTGGTTTTTCATTTTTTTAATATTATTATTATTTATTTACATTCATTGAGTTAATTTAATTTTGTAATGAAAGATATTACTTCTATATATTAAATTATTTCTTAATTTATTAATTAAATTTATTTATTTATTTTTACACATTATTTTTATTATTTATTACGTAATTTGTTATTAATTTTAATTAGTTATTTGCTATTGGAGTTTTATTTTTTCACATGGTATTATATTTATTAACTGATTAATTTATCATTTATATATTAATTTATTATTACATTATAATAATTATATTTATTTATTTTTAATCTATTATAATTTTTTATTTTTAATTTATTATTTGTTTTATTCAAATTTAGCTTATTTATCATTTGTATTAATTTTAATTAATTAATTTATATTAATTTACAATAAAAGAATTATGTTAATTTTAATTTTCTTATTTAGTTAATTAAATTATATAAATTTATTTATCTACTTTAATTTATGCATTCAATTTATTATTTGGAATTATAATTAATTATTTAAAAATTTATATTAACTAATTAATTAATTAATTTATATATTATTAATTTTATAAATTTATTTATTTACTTTAATTTATGCATTAATTTATTCTTTCTATTATAGAATATTATATTAATTTATATTATTATTAATCAATTATTTTTTATTTTAGTAATTTCTTATTTTAATAAAATTTTTTTGTTATTTACTGTTATTTATTATCTATTTTTATTCTTTGATATATTTAAATTATTTATTTTATATATAATTATTACTAGTTAATTTATTATTTATTTATTAAATCAATTTTTAATTTTATTAATTTAGTATATGAATTTATATATATTTCAGAAAGCGAATGGTATCACGATTTGTGGGACTATCAGCTTCGACCGCGAGAGGCTGTGATTTCACCTGCCATTCATATAAATGAACATGCGGCGTAACCTCTTATATCAAGAACCCTGCCAGAGGCGCTCCTCACTTTTCTATTCTTGTCGCTTGTCCCTCGAGTGTGGATTATTATGATGTGCTATGTTGGGGTCTCGTTCTCATGTTATATCTTAGCCAGGTTCGGGGATTTTTATATAATATATATTATATTATATATATTTATATATATCTATATATATGATATATAATTTTATATTTAATTATATATATATATTATTATTATTATTATTATTATTATTATTATTATTATTATTATTATTATTATTATTATTTTATTATTATTATTATTATTATTTTTTTTTATTATTATTATTATATATTATTATTATTATTTATTACAATGTTAAATTATCATTATTATTTATTATTATTATTATTATTATTAAGAAAATTTGATTAAATTATTTTTCTTAACAGATTTAACCCATACGAGTGGCAAAACCCTCATCCGTGCGACCCGGAGCCGGATACACTTGAAAATCAATTCACGATCTTGAACTGCTTGTGGTTCGCCATCGGTTCACTCATGCAACAAGGATGTGACTTTCTACCTCAGTACGTAGGTTTTACAAGTTAATTACTATTTAAGAGTTTATTAAAGATTTTCTCTAAGTTTGAAAAGCTTAGCTAATTTCGTTAATAACTTAGCTTTAACTTTTAACTTAACTTTCACTTTTAATTTTTACTTTAACTTTTAACTTTTAGCTTAACTTTAACTAAATTTTTAATTATTAAATTTTAATTTAACTTTTAAGTTTTAGCTTTACTTTAACTTTAAATTTTCATATTAACTTTTATTACTTTAACTTTTAGTTTTAGCTTTTAATATAATTATTAATGTATTAACTTTTTTTAACTTTAACTTTAATTTTTAGCTTTAACTTTAACTTTAAATTTTAATTATTAACTTTTTTTAACTTTAACTTTTAAGTTTTAGCTTAACTTTAACTTTAAATTTTTACTATTATACTTTTATTTAACTTTAACTTTTAAGTTTTAGCTTAACTTTAACTTTAAATTTTAATTATTAACTTTTAATTTAACTTTAACTTTTAAGTTTTAACTTATAACTTAACTTTAAATTTTAAATTATTAACTTATTTTTTATCTTAAAATTTACAATTATAACTAGTTAACTACTTAACTAATTTTTAATTATAAAATTTTAATTTAACTTAAATTTTTAAGTGTTAGCTTAACTAACTTTAAATTTTAATTATTAACTTTTAATTTAAGTTTAACTTTAACCTTTAACTTTTAACTTTTACACTTTTTAACTTTAGCAGCTTTAACTTTAAATTTATAACAACTTTGGCTTTAACTATTATTATTTCTTTTTCTTCTCTTATAATTATTTCCTTATATTCGTAATTATTTTCTTAAATTTACTTGTTCTATTTTGTTAATTTTTAAAATTTGGTTAACTTTTACTTTTAATTAAATAACAAATTTTTCTATTTTTTTAAACTTTAATGTCAGGGTTTTGAGTTTTCTTTGAAAAAAAAAAACGAAAAATATTTTTTTTTAATATACTTTTTTAAAAAAATTTTTATAAAAAACTTTTAAAAAAACTTTAAAGAAAAATTTTAAAAAAATTTAAAAACTTGAAAAATAACTTTAAAAAACTTTAAAAAAAAAATTTAGAGAAATTTTTTTTTCATGCATCTTCAATTATTAAATTAGTTTTTCAAGAATTATTCAGTTTACTTACTTTTAAGTTCTTCATTTAATTCAAATTAAAAAAAAAATTTAACCAGAATTTTTGAAACATAAATTTTTAACTTTAACTTTAAATTTGCCATAACCTTTTTCCAGCAACTTTATTTAATAAATTTCTTTAACTAACTTATCTTTTACCTTTGAAAGAGCAAAGTCAACGCAGAAATTCTTGCACTTAAACTTCTCCTGACAGAGCACTATGTGTGTTTTCACTAAGTGAGTTTTCATCTTGAACTAATGAACGATGTCAACACAGATATTACTTGAATGAACTTTTTTATCTTGATAGAGAGAAGTTAACATAGATTTTAATTGAACTGAACTTTTTATCTTGATAGAGGGACGTCAGCACAGATTTAGCTTGAACTTGAACTTTTTTATCTTGATTGTGGGACGTCAACACAGATTTAGTTTGAACTTGAATTTTTATCTTGATAGAGAGACGTCAACACAGATTTTAATTGAACTTGAATTTTTATCTTGATAGAGGGACGTCAACACAGATTTAGCTTGAACCTGAATTTTTATCTTCATAGAGAGCCGTCAACAGTATTTTCCATGGAACTGTGAACTTTTCACTGGATATAGCCTCACCAAGAGAATTTGAACTTTTTTTAACGGCAGATCCTTGCCCCGTAACGGGATTTAGCTTGAAACTGATTGCCCTCCGGGATCTACGTTGTCTACTACGTTTTAGGTTGACTGGATTTATATCTTGATGGAGAGACGTACTGATTTTGTAATTGAACTGTGAAGTTTTTATTCCTGATAGAGAGGACGTAACACAGATTATTAAGTTGAACTGAATTTTATTCTTGATAGAGGACGTCAGCACAGATGTAGCTTGAACTTGACTTTTTTTTTGATGTGGGAGTCAACACAGATTTTAGTTTTGAACTTGAATTACAAGCTCTGAGGGACTAAACACAGTAATTGGAACTTGAATTTTTATCTTGATAGAGGGATGTCAACACAGATTTAGCTTGATTAACCTTACAATTACATTTCGATGGAGTAACATCAATACAGATTTGACTTGTACTTCAATTTGTTTTTTGATCGAATAATTTTTAAACAGATTTTATTTGAGCTTGAAGTTTTATCTTGACATAGCAAAGGTAACCAGAATCTACGTGAAAGGTGAATTTTTATCTTCATATTCTACAATCAACATATTTCATGGATGCGATAATCGGAGATATAACTTGTTAGCTAGAATATTTTTCTTGACATAGTAATCTGTAGCAGATAAACTTGAACTTGGATGTTATTTATAGAACATGTAACACAGATTTATTGAATTTTTATTTTGGCATGCAGTCTTCGAGAAGATATAATTGAATTTGAATTCTACCTTATAGGAGCGTGCCAGCACAAGATTTACTTTATTTTATTGATTAGAAGCAACTTCAGATACACAGATATAATTTGAACTTGATTTCACCTTTATAGAGCGTGTCAAGACAGATTTAACTTGGTAACTTAAATTTTTTGTTGTTGTCGCACGATTGATTGAACTAGCATTTTATTATGTTAACAGGCGATGTCGACAAGGATGTGGCACGGAATTGTGGTGGTTCTTGCACTTTAATCTGATCTCCTTCTTAACAGCTAAACTGGCGCTTCATCCGTCGAAAGGATGGGTCACCGATCGACTCTGATTAGATTGGCAGCTGCGACCAAGATCAAATATAGGAGTTATTCAGTCAGGAAACACATCTTCTCAGTTACGATTTTTTTGGTTTTAATAAATTATTTATTTATTTATTATTTAAGTTATCTATTTATTTATTTATTTATTTATTTAATTAATCCTATTTATTTATTCTGTAATTAATATTAGAATATATGATATATATTTATATATATAATAATATATATATATATATATATCATATTATATATTCTATATATTATATATATATATATATAATATATATATATATATATATTTATATTATATTGTATATATATATATAGGCACCCCAAAATGTCTTGAATCGTCAGTCTTTTGATTCTATTTTTTTTGTTTATGTTTTTTTTTTAATATATTGCTACTATATGATAAACAATGAATTTCAGTGGGTAACGGACATGATTCAAAGTTCGAAATATTTAATAACTATGTAAAAATCACATTATGTTAAATATTGTTTTTAAAGTGAAATATCTCGAAAGTACGCATTACGAAACAATTACATATTTGGACTCAGCGTATATAAACTTTACAAATTTATAATATTACTATATATTATATATATATATATATATATATATATATATTATTATATTATATTATATAATATAATATGAATATATATTATTAATTATATATATATCTATATAGGGCTCGAGCGACGGGGATAAGGGGGGACGTTTTTCCATACACGTAGGGGGTGGCAAAGTCCAATTCAACACCAAAATACACATTTTTTACCCAAATACCTCCGGAGGGGGGGAAATATCTCGATACCTGTCGTTTCCCGGAAGCTGAGAGACCCGACTCCTGCCATTTTTGCGTTTCCTTGGGTATTCTTTAGTTTTGAACACCAAAAAAAAAAAAAAAAAATACTAAAAGAACTTACTTTTTTAAAAAATATATTTTAAAATATTTCAAAACTTTTGAAGCATGTCCGTTCCCACTTAACTTCATTGTCAGATATAGTAATCAAATATACTAGCAACAATATTAAAAGCAAAAAAAATTTGTCAACTGACGTGTAGTCGTAAAACGGGAATAAGGCTATATTTGGATCATGTAGTTACATTAATTGATTGTTGGATATATTCGTTAGATATATTGTTTTAAAAAAGCAAAAAAAAAATTCAAAACTCGACGAGTCGTCAAACAGAAACAGGTCTAATACTAGCTCGATACAGTAGCCCACCACACAGCCAAACCATAATCCATCCTATACGCACAGTAAGCTGACCCGACACAAACCCAATACTAACCAAGACTCACTCACTATAACTCTGCACTACCTCTCAAATCCACATAAACTACCATTAAGATATATTATATCTATATATATATTTATACTATACGTATATTTTACACTATCATAAGCTAACTGTTATTATAACATTTACAATTACTATTAGACTATCAAACTACTTACTAAAAATGCTATTGCAACTAATATTTCTACTACTACTGCAACCAATTACAAGCTCTACTTACTACTACTACTACTACTACTACAACCATGGACTTTTTACTTTTCAGACAATCCAACATGTCAACCTATAAGAATGTGGGCGTTGTATGGAGTTCAGCGTCCACTGTGTTCGCTGACTCCAAGCAGATGCGATACCAACGCGTTCAGGTATGTTAGGATAAGTTAGGTTAGGTTACACTAAGTTAGGTTAGATTAGGTTAGGCTAATATAAGTTTAGGTGGTCAGGTAGGGCTGGATATAAGTAGTTAGGTTAGATTAGGTTTAAGTTGAAGTTAGGTTAAGGTTTAGTCTCATCACTCATTCGCTCACTCACTAACTCACTCATCTACTCATCTCAGCTCTCTCTCTTCTCTCTCTTCTCTCTCTACATTCTTCTATATAGATATATATTATTAATGTTTATATTAATATATTATATATTATTATATTATATATATATAATATATTTATATATTATATATATATATATATATATATATATATATATATATGATCAAAATTCAATAAAATACCCTTGAAAATACTGATGCTCTTGAAAAATTTTAACATTGCTAAAACTTGAAATCAATTTAAAAATCAATTTAAAATGCTAGAGACCTTGAATGGCTCCAAAATAGTAGAATTCTTAAAAAAAAAAAAAAAAAAAAAAAAAAAAAAAAAAAAAATTATTAATATAACAATGCTATGAATTTTTAAGGGATTTTGCAACTTTTCAAAAAACTCTGGAAAATTATAGTCTTTGAGTGAGACTCATTAAAATACAAAATTTCTTGAAAACTACCTAAACGAACTTGGTTTTCAAAAATTGAAAAAAGAAATCTTGAAAATACTAAAGTGGAAATTACTAAATGCAGTCGGTAAATTTAAAAGTTTTTTTCAAAATTATGCGAAAATGTCTTGAAAACATTAAACGGCCTTGTAATTTTTAAAGTTTTCAAAACTATTTGAAAATATTAAATATCTTGATCCATTAAAATTATAATTCTGGTTAACTATATGAAAATTTCTTGAAAATACTAAACAGAATATTTTCCACAGTTTTTCAAGACCTTCATAAAAACTCCTAAAATCTCTAAAAGTACTTAGTATACTTCCAAGTTTCTCGAAACTGTTTGAAAAAGATCTTGAAAATACTAAAGTTCTTGACTTGAAACTATTCAAAAGTGTTCAAGACTATTTTAATAATAAACGCCTCTTGGTGTAGGAGGTTGACTCGCTGACTCTCATGCAAGAGGACGCTGGTTCAATCCTCCGCATAACAGTCTGAGTTTTATCTTCCTGGGCCAAAAATTAAAACTCGGCTGCGAACACATTGTTGGACCCATTAAATTTAGGGAAAACCCCCCCAAACCAAAAATTTGGTGGCAACAGGCTTGGGATAGCTGGCCTTAAAGTTCAATTTCCTGTAGTCCCCCCCTGTGTTACCCTCTGAGAAGGAAATTAAGCAAATTAAAATAATTTTTAAAGTTATATAATAATAATAATAATAATAATAATAATAATAATAATAATAATAATAATAATAATAATAATAATAATAATAATAATAATAATAAAAATAACTTGAAAATTCTAAAAGTACATTTTACCCGCAGGACGAAAATGGCCTTTACGCCTATCTGAGTGAATCGACGTCCATCGAATATGTCGTAGAGAGAAGGTGTGACCTCACTCAGGTCGGGGGCCTCCTCGATTCAAAAAGCTATGGCATCGCCCTCCCGCCAGGTTTGGACAACCCACCCCATACCCATTTTGTTATTATTATTATTATTATTATTATTATTATTATTATTATTATTATTATTATTATTATTATTATTATTATTATTATTATTAGTTGTGGTAGCTTTAATAGTATTGGTATTAGTAATAGTAATTGAAGTAGTACTTTTAGTACTAATATTGGTGGTACAGGTGGTACAGTAGTAATAGTATTAATAGTAGTATTATTAAATATAGTATCGAAAGTAGCAGTAGTAGTAGTAGTAGTAATAGTAGTAGTAGTAGTAGTAGTAGTAGTAGTAGTAGTGGTTGTAAAAGTAATAACAGCATTATTAAATTTGAAAAATGTAAAATTGTTACCGCAAATTTAATCCTCTCTCTCTTCTCTTCTCTCTCTTCTCTCGTATAATATATATATATATATAATATTATTATATATATATTATATATATATATATATATATATATATATATATGGTTTTTCTATTTGTAAATGGATGGGGTTATGAAAGAATTAAAGGTGGGAGTGGTAGGAAATGGTGTTAGAATGATGGAGAATGGAGGTAAGTGGAGAGTGCCTTACTTATTATATGCGGATGATTTGGTTTTGTGTGGTGAATCTGAAGAGAGTTTGAGAGGATTGGTAGAGAGATTTGGCAGGTGTTTAAAAAGGAGGGGTTTGAAAAGTAAATGAAAGGATAAGAATAAGGTTATGGTTTGTGAGTGAGGACCAGTCCCTCGGTCTGAATTAATGGTTTTTAGATGGTGAGCAAGCTGGAACAAGTGGTCTGAGCTTAAATATTTTTAGGGTAATATGTTGGGTGAGAAGGAACGGGATGAAATGCAGAGTGTAGTAGGGAAAGTTGTGAAATGGCAAGGAAAGGTGAACTGGTGCATAATTAAATCCGTTGTGGACTGTAAAAAGGGACTAAGTTTTGAGTGCGCTAGGGTCTTATATGAGGGTATGCTATAGTAGTGAGACTATGGTCTGAAATAAGAGGTATAGATCTGAAGTTTAATGTGTTCAGATGGACAATCTAAGGGGCGTGTTAGGTGTGAGAAGAATTGATAACATGACAGAAGATGAACGTAATTGAGAGTTTTGTAAAGTGTGACAGAAAGGGTAAATGAGAGAAATAAATGAGAGTAGGTTGAGATGGTTTGGTCCATGTGGAAAGGATGATGATAGTCGGTTGGTTAAGCGGAATGTAGAATAGTGGTGAGAGTGTTGGGAATCGACCGGCTGGAGGACCGAACCCCAGTCTTGGGGAAAAGGTAAGATTATGATGATGATGATGAATTGATGATAAATATATATATATATATATATTATATATATATTATATATATATATATATATATATATATATATATATATATAATATAAAAAATATATAAATATATATATATATATATATATATATATATAATAATATATATATACGGTATATATATATATATATATAATATATATATATATATATATATATATATATATATATATATATATATTATTTTTCAATATATTTATAATATATTTAATATATATTTTATTTTATATATATATATATATATATATATATATATATATATATATACAGGTATATATATATATATATATATATTAATATATATATTATAAAATAGAAAACTATAGGAAGTAAATATTTAGTTTTTGAACTTCACTACAAAAATAGTGAAATTATTATTATTATTATTATTATTATTATTATTATTATTATTATTATTATTATTATTATTTATTATTATTATTATTATTATTTATATATTATTAATTATTATTATATGAAAGATGAATTGAAGTTTGTTTACTAAAAAAAAAACGTTTTAGACCCGCCGTGCACTAACGACAGTTTGTACGAAACTCCTCCCATATATGTTCGGATAAATAGTAAAATAAAATTAATTTGTATTTAAATTTGAGAAGCCACAAAACTTTTTGGTTCTCTTCTTTATTTTAATTCCAATTTATTATAAATTTTATTTTGATATATATATATTATATATAAAATATATATATATATAATATATATATTATATATAATATATATTATATAAATATATTAATATATATATATAATATATATATATATATATATATATATATATTAATATATATATATATATAATATATATATAATATATATTTCCCTTTTTGCTTTTTATGAAGCTCCGAACTGATTTGTTACACAATAGTCACTAATGTTACTAAAATTGTTACAATGTTACTAATTAGCTAGCCATAAGCTTTCGTCCTACTAACATTTCCCAAGCTAACCTTCTTTTCGTCTCTAATTCAAACTAGGATCCCCTTATACTAGTGTAATTAGTTCAGCCATCCTAGAATTGCAGGAGAAATCGGTTATTTACTTGCTGAAGAGAAAGTGGTGGAAGGAGAAGCGCGGGGCTGGAAGGTGTAAAGTCAAAAAGGTAAGAAGTATTTAATTATCCTGGTGGACAGTCATTTTGTTAACTGAAAACTCATGGCTGTTCTTTATGTCTTTTGCTAAGCTAAAGCCGAATATAACCATAAAAAGTGCCAAACGGGACCCATATTGCTGTAAATCTACACAATTATGTATATTTCTGGTGTTTAAGCTAACTTTATAGTTAGCAAAATGTCTTGTTTGATGTCAATCGTCAAATTTTTTGGGGGGATAGTCCTAAAATGTGACATTCTGCAACAATGCATCATATTGTAGCTTGAAATAAAGATATCGAAAACGTTTCAGAACCCGTCTATTAACTTTGGCTCGTCGGGTAAGTAATTTACTTCAGCTTCGGAAGTGTATTTAAAGCATAATGTGGTGTTCGTTGTGATATATATATATATATATATATATATATATATATATAATATATATATATATATATATATATATATATATATATATAATATATATATATATATATATAATATATATATTAGATATATTAATATATATATAATATATATATATATATATATATATATATATATATATATATATATATATATAATCTTTTAAATATTTTTTTTTTTTCATAAATATATATTATTATATATATATTATATATATATAATTTTTAATATATATATATATATAATATATATATATATTATAAAAAATATAATATATATATATATATATATTATAATATTATATATATATATATATATATATTATATATATATATATATATATATATATATATATATATATATATAATTCAGGTGTTTATTTTCGTAAAAATAGCTTTTTAAACATGCGGCGAAAATGTGAAAATCATCCAAACATTTTCTGTTGTGTTTGTGGTGAATTAACTTTGAAGTCCCAAAGAAGGAACATTACTCCCTTGATTGAAAAGGCATTTGAACTTAAATTTGGAGAGACTAAGACAAAATATAGGCCCATCATATTTGATATGCATCTTATGTAACATTGCTTAGCTGTTGACCTAACGGAAATCCCTCCATATGCCATTTGTCATTCCTATGGTTTGGAGAGAACCAAAGGACCGCTCCACGGACTGTTATTTCTGTGTTACAAATATTGCTGGAATAACAAGCAAGAATAAATAATGTTATAATGTTGAATAACGATGTTGACTCATTACTGAATGAGTTAGCACAGCCTCGCGACCCTAATGGATGGAGGCTGTATATAGATTCTTCAAAAATCAGTTCAAAAGTCGTTCTTCGTATTGGGAAACCATCAATTTCTCTTGCCTTCGCAGCCCATATGAAAGAGTCGTATGGCAACATGAAGATCTTGCTGTCAAAGTTACAATATGAACAGTATTCCTGGCACAATTGCAGGGCTTTAAAAGTTATAGCACTTTTGTTAGGTCTCGAACAATAATATACAAAGTTCTGCTGCTTTTTATGAGTGGGATAGCAGGGACCGAAAAAAATAATTTTGTCAAGAGCCATTGGCCTAAAAGAGATCTGATACTTAGACAGATAAACATAATTTCTCAACCACTTGTAAACCCTGAGATAGTTCATCTTGCTCCCTTGCATATCAATCTTGGCTTGAAATATTTCGTCAAGGCAATGGATATAAACGGTCAAGATGCGCTCTATTTTTAAGAATAAAATACCCCATCAGGATCAGTGACGTAAAAAATTAAAAGAGGACGTATTTGTTGGTTCGCAAATACGGGAGTTTATGAAAGACTATGAGTTCTAAAATTGTTTAAATATTGTTGAGGAAGCCGAATTTGAAACTTTAAGAAATTTGTAATGGGAATTTCTTGGGAATACGAAAGTTGAGAATTATAACTTATTTAGTTTCAGAATTTTTTTTGAAAAATTACATAGGCGCTTGGATGTTACATGTTCCTCTGAAAATAAACGCGTTCTTAGATTCCGCACTTACTTTCTTTTCCTATAAAAATGCTTGGCAGAGACCGTAAGAAAATGGAATCAATTGCTTCGTCGACTATTGACTTGAACATTAAAGAGATTATTCCTCCCAATGAAAAGTACAGAGATCATTCTCTTTTAGAATTCAAGATTTGTAAATAATGTAGTAAAATATTATTACGTAAATCAGGTATTTGAACTTTTAGTCTCCGTGGTTACAAATAACCCTGCCCGCATACACACAAATTGGCATGCATATTTTTTTGAAATCAGCGCAAAAATACCATAAGAAGAAGCCTGTTCTAATAGACAAAAAGTAAAATTGTAGACCAAGCGTTATTGGAAGCCATAAAGGTATAATTGGGTAATGGTTATCCCAATAGAAAACGCAACTTTAATTCAGTATTTTTTTCGGTAAAAGTGGTTCCTCAACGGTAGTGCCACAGAGTGCCGAGGCCATATGCTGGGGTTTCGACCCCTCTTCCGTATTTATATGTGATACTTTTAAATAAAAATAAAATAAATGTTAAATTATGAAAATTGTCACCAGTAATGAAAGATCGATATTCCATTTTTGGGGTATGGACGTCCCCATTTTTGTCTTCCAATAACATCGAAGATTAAATGCCAATGGCACCACGGGTCATTGTTGTCAACGGTAAGCCAAACCGCTTCGGATCTCTGTGAGTGATTTAGAATATGAATATTTATTACAGTAACTATATTATCAGTGATTATGCTTGATTGTAGATTTATTACTAACACTCAGGGTTAGCACGAAAAAAAACAAATTATTAAAATCAACAGATTTCTTACGTGATTTTTTTTTTTTAAATCATGATTTTTTTATTTTTTTTTATTTTATTTATTCCTTATTCTTTTTATTTTTTAGGCAATTTTTTTCCCCCTAAATTAATGATTAATTAATCCTAGCTATCACCTAATTAATGATAAGTATATTTCATCTATATAATAAGTAAATTCATCAACTAAATATAATTATATTTACTAAACTTATTATTAATTAGGTAATAATTTAAGATTATTTACTATTTTTAAAAAAAATAATTAAAAAAGCAATTGGTGTCTAAAAAAAAATAAAAAAAATACAAAATTTTTTTTTTCTAAAAGAAATCAAAAAAAATTCCCAACCCTGCTTAACACTATACCGTACAATATTTTGTCCAATCTAAAGGACAGAATTTTGGCCTTTAATAAATTTCCACTGGGAGAACAATTAAAAGGTAAGGAGGATTCGTCAACAATACACTTTGATTTTCAATTTTCGGTAATTGATAATATATATATATATATATATATATATATATATTTATATAATATATATATATATATATATATATATATATATATATATTAAAAATAAATTAAATATGTTAAAAAAATAAAATAATATATATAGTATATATATATATATATAATATATATATATATATATATATATATATTTCCTTTATATAAATATATAATAATATATAATATGTATGTATATTAAAAAATTAAAATATCTGCCTTTATTACATAATATGTATGTCTATTTTATATTAATATATATATATATATATATATATATATATATTTCCTACCCATGCATGATGACGTAAACAGATATGGCATATGTAACGCTTTCGTTTTAAGCTCGAAATGTTAAGGTTATCATAAGATTTGTTAAATAGACACAGATTTACTGTGTACTTAACAAAACTTATCATACCTGAAATTATTGGGTTCTAAGATCTACGAACCTATAAAAAAAAACAAAAAAAAACAGAGTGCTTAAGAAGCACTTTGTACGAATGATGCAAGCAAGCGTTGCAATTGGGAAGTCTATTGAATAACATCGAGTAATCATTTAAAAAAAATCAATGTTTTTATACCAGCTTAGCTCGACAAATTCCCTTATATAGACCCATATCATTTTTATGTTCTATTCCGTTTAATGTTGACATTGATACCTAAATTAATAATGCGATTATTAGGATTTATTTTACGGTTTTTAAAACTAGTTTTACGTTTTTAGGAGTGAAAGAATTTCCGGCTACAGTGCCTTCTGCGTGTCCGTAGATGAAGGTGACTTAAAGACAAGTTGTAGCTTTGGATTTTGGGGTCCCGTTGACACTTATTTATGACTACTTAGTAATGCTCATGCATGCCCTCAATGCCTTACTACTCTACACCCACCCAGTTCTGAGGAAACAAGGAACAATTGATGATAATGATGATGATGATGATGATGATGATGATGATGATGATGATGATGGTATATTTAAATTGTTTTAATTAGTTTTTAGTAAATATATTTAAAATGGCCTATTAGAATGGGCTAAAATTTTAATATCCTTTTAGCATTTAACATTTTTTGTTTTGGCAAGTTTGGTTAGGTTAGGTTAGATAAATATAAGATAGAATAGGTTAGGTTACGTTAGATTAGGGTCACTGTAAATTACTGTTAAGTTATATTAATTCCCTGAAAATTTCCTGTTGGTAACTGTTACTATGGGATTGCGGTAACTCGCAACCCAGATCCTTCATTTTCGGTACACCAATCTATTCCTTTTAATTTATTCATAAAGTTTAAATTATTTATTTATTTAATTTTCATGCATTGATATTTATATTTTTAATTTGTTTATTTATTTTTTGTTTCTGTTTTTGTTTTCATTTGTTTTAGAATCCCCAGTGAAAGGAATTCTTGATCCAGTAATTTTGAACCTTCAGGAAGAAGGGAGGTTGTACGTTCTGAAGGAGAAATGGTGGCGTCAGAAGAGAGGTGGAGGCCGTTGTAAGGTAGACAATAGTTGAGTGGTTGAATTGGCTAGAAATAACTGCCTGAAGTACAACTTTGCTAGTGTGGTTTTTCTGTTTGTTATCCTAACAACGCTAAAATTTTATTCCTTTGCTAATATGCAATTCACTAATTTAAGAAAGGCATAAAGAAATACTTTCGGTAATTGTGGAGCTAAACGTAGTATGACGAAAAATCGATTTTTTTCCGATAATCGGTTTTTAACATATTTTTGCTACCCATGCATGATGACGTAAACAGCTTAGCCATATCCAACGCTTTTGGTTTTAGGTCCGAAAACTCGTTAAGGTTATGATAAGATTTGTTAAGTAGACTCAAATTTACTGTATATACTTAACAAAACTTACCATAACCTGAACTTATTGGGTCCTAAACCGGATCGTAACAAAAAAAATGTGGCAACGTTGCATTGGAAGTCTATCGAAACCTCGATTATCGTTAAAAAATCGATGTTTTTATACTATGCTCAGCTCCACGATTATCTTACTTTCTTTCAGTAATTATACCGATTTGAATTGTCTACCTTCAGTACTAATTATACTTTTTGAGTGACTGTATTGCTTTTAATTGCCTACCTAAATTACTGTTCTTTTAGAGTGATTTCATTGGTTTGAACTATCTACCTGAATTACCATTCTTTTTTGAGTTGATTTGGATAATCTACCTATGTACTACTTTTTTGAGCGTTTGTATCGGTTTTGATTGTCTACCTGAGGTAATTCTTTCTTTAGGTGATTGTACTGGCTGATATGAATCGTCTTTACTTTCTTTAGATGATTCTATTGGTTTGAATTGCCTTTTTGAAGTATTTCTTTCATTGAGTGATTATACTGGTTTTAAATGTCAACATGAAATGTTCTTTCTTTGAATGGTTGTATTGGCTTGGACTCTCTACCTAAAGTACTACTTTACTTAAATGAATGTACTATTTTGGATTGTCTACCTAAAATATACTTTGGTTTGAATGGTTTTATTGGTTTAAATTAATTATCTGAAGGATTACTCTATTTGAAGGGTTGCATTAGTTTGGACTGTCTACCTAAAGAACTACTTTATTTAAATGACTGTACTGTTTTGGATTGTTTACCTGAAGTACACCTTGGTTTGAGTGATTTAATTGGTTTAAATCGATTATTATCTGAAGGACTACTTTATTTGAAGGGTTGAATTAGCTTGGACTATCTACCTAAAGTACTACTTGGCTAATATGGTTCCGATGTGACTAACCAGGTTATAATAAAGCTCTTATTACTAATATTCAAATATGAAGCTGTAAGATTAACAACGGTTGAGTAGTTGTTTTGATTTTGGATTTTCTTCCTAAAGTACTACTCTGTTCGAGTGGTTCCTCTTTAGGCTAACCTATAATAAAGCTTTATTTTCTTACTAGAATTTGATCATTATATGATTTCTGAGAATATTTTATTGTCGTTGAAGCTGTTCATAAGTAGGTGACGCTACCTTTTCATTGGCAATACTATAACAATTACCAAATTATTTTACCGTTCATTATCATTATTATTATTATTATTATTATTATTATTATTATTATTATTATTATTATTATTATTATTATTATTTATTATTTATGTATTATTAATTGGCATGTGAGATGGAGCATTTAGCCCATTTATTATGATATGATTATTATTAATATATTATTTTTATTAATTATTATAATTATTATTATTATTATTATTATTATTATTATTATTATTATTATTATTATTATTATTATTATTATTATTATTATTATTAGGAAGAAGCAAGCGGAAGCACAATGGCAAGTGAATTAAATCTGTCGAATGTGGGCGGAGTCTTCGTGGTACTTTTGGGCGGGATGGGACTTGCCCTCGTGGTTGCCATCTTTGAATTCGTTATGGAATGCCGAGAGATTGCGAAGGACGGCGAGGTAAGAATCTGTTGTTGATGATGTCATCAATTGTGTGGGGTTCGGACATAGAACGACAATTAGGAAAAAAATTCCAAGATATTTTAATTATTATTATGTTAATTATGTAAGGCAATTTATGAGGTGGGAGGGTGTCAGTTTTATTTAATTTTTATAATTGATAAACAACTAGGTTAAATTTGAAATTTGTTTTAATAAAGTATGCTATTGTTTTATGAAGGGTTGTGTCAACTATTTCTTCACGATATATATTTTATAAGTGTAGAACAAAAACAACAACAACAACAACAACAACAACAAAAACAACAACAACAACAAAACAACAACAACAACAACAAAGACTGTTTTCATTCCTTTTTCAACATTTAATTCAAATTTCGAAATTATTCTAAAAGACACTTATTGCATTTATCAGTTCTGTGACTATTAATATATTTTTGCATTAAGATACACAATACGATATATAGATATTATTCAATATATAATGATACTATATATTAATATATATACTATTATACTATTATATTATATACCTATATATACTTATATATAATTATATATATATATATATTATATATATATATATATTTACATATATAACTATACCTCCTATTATAGTATCCTGTACATATATATATATATATATATATATATATATATATATATATATATATATATATATATATATATATATATATATATATATATATTATATTATATATATATATAATACTCATATATATTAAATGCTGGAAATAAGATTCTTTTAAGACAATGAATCTGGAGTTATTATACCATGCTTACAAATAAAAAGATAGAAAATGTCACTGCGAACAAGTTCATGCTTAAAATATCATAGAGTATTTTTAAAGCAGTTACAATAAATCGATGAGGAGTAAGCATGATGACGGCATGACCTTTTCAGCTATTACAGTCATGTAAACAATGACGTCATGGCCGCCTTCACCATTCAATTGTACAATTGCAGTTAGGAAGTTCATCCCGAGGACGGGAATTTAAAACCTATACATATGTATAATTTTAGTAAGGAAAATGATCTAATTTTGCCTTGAGGACTTACCCATTCGTTGAGTGAATGATATCAAAGTTAAATGGTATTTATACTTACTAAAATATACCAAAGGTTTACTTTCTAACCAGGACTCATTTATTGATCGAGTGACTCGAGTCGCCGTGAAGCTGCTCAATGGTCAATAGTTGAGTCCCTTGTATAAGATGGAATGAAAAAAATTATTATTTTTTTTAAATTTATTAACGTAAATGCATAGCACACAAGGGCAATCTACGGGGGGCTCCGCCCCGTACCCCGACCCGGGAGTGCTGGTGGAATAATTTTTAAAAATATGAAAGTATTTTTTAATTTAATAAATCAAGGAAAAGTAACATAAAAGCACACTCTCACAAACCCCCGTCACTGGAGGCATCGAACTCAAACTATTGACCTTGAGCGACGTCACGCTGACTCGAGTCACTCGATCAAAAAATGAGTCCTGATCAGAGAGTTAACCTTTGCCAAATTATGCTCATAGGAAGTAATTGTGCAGTAGTCTTTAAAGGAAATAAAAATTCACGAAATTTTGGGGAGTAACATTTTTAAGTCGCCAACAATTCATTACTATTCAATTTGAAGAGAATAAAAATACTCAAATTTTTCAAGCATATCTAAAGTAGTCTAAAGTTAGTCTAAATTTCTTCTACATTAAAAAACAGTATCTTACGAATGATGTGTGTGGTTTTTCATTAATGAAAGAATATTTTCTTACTTTTCATAGAATATTTTCTTACTTTTTTAGAATATTTTCATACATTATTATGAATATTTCTTACTATTTTTAGGATATTTTCTTACTTTTTTAGAATATTTTCTTACATTTTTTAGAATATTTTCTTACTTTTTTTAGAATATTTTCTTACATTTTTTAGGATATTTTCTTACTTTTTTTAGAATATTTTCTTACATTTTTTTAGAATATTTTCTTACCTTTTTTAAAATATTTTCTTACATTTTTTTAGAATATTTTCTTCCTTTTTTTGGAATATTTCTTACCTTTTTTTAGAATATTTTCTTACATTTTTAAGAATTTTTTCTTACATTTTTAAAATATTTTCATACTTTTTTTATATAGATTTTGTTTGCATGTTAAAAAATAGTTAAATGTAGCAACACAAACTTTTAAAAATAACTATGAAAGTACCCTAGCAACTTGGTAACATAAAATACAACTTGTTTTAGTCTATATTTTGACATATTATTAAATCCTTTGACCTAATTTAACTTTTGTTGCTTTACTTTCAGCTTCCGTTCATTCAAGTATTAAAAGACGAGCTGACATTCGTTTTCAAGTGTAAAGGGTCCGTAAAGCCCGTAAAGAAGAAGCCAGAGGAAGGTGAAAACAACGAACTTTACGGGGGATCAACCGAATACAATTACGGCCTCAAAAACCCTCCCACTTGATTTTCGGTCGTGACGTCACGTGAGCGTGATGACGTCATGGCCTTTTCGGTTATGGCGTCACGTGAATGTGACGTCACGGCCGCCGCCATTTTACCTCCTATGAGAAGGCCGCCAGAGCCGAGCTTCGTGCCCTCTTCAATACCCAATGAATCTTTTATTAATGCTGACTTGCATAATAATACCCCAACTCATAGCATATTAGGTGCCACTGCCTTGATCAGGGGACACCCTCCTTGCTCAGAATGCTGCTCTAGTATAGAACAGTCTCAGTTCTCTGTGGGACAATCCCAATTCTCTGTTGGGGTTCACCAGGACTCATCAACAGATTTTTACCCGAGAAGAAGAACGAATACCCCGCAATATCTCTGAAATGCTTTAGGGGGGCAAATTCTCTGTTAAATTATTAGTTAAATTATATGTATAATTTATTCAATTTTATTTTATATAAAAATTAAGCAAGCAAATTTGTTTTTTTTTAGAAAATTTAAAGATTTTTTGAAGTTGTTAAAGAAAATTTTTCAAAAAATTTTCCAGATATTTTCTTAAATTTCTTTCTAAAAGAATATATCAAAATATTTACAAGAAAGTTTCAAGAAATTTGATTTTTTGAGGAAATTTGTAATTTTTGAGGAAAATATTTCCAGAATTTTATTATTATTATTATTATTATTATTATTATTATTATTATTATTATTATTATTATTATTATTATTATTATTATTATTATTATTATTATTATTATTATTATTATTATTTTTTGAGTGGGGGAATACAAAATAAGGGGGTCTAGGCGAGGTCACTGACAACAATACGCCGTCATAAACAATTCATTAAGTATACAAGAAAACCTAACCGAACCTAGCATAACCTAGAGTAACCTACCTAACCTAGAATATATATATATATATATATATATCATATATATTATTATATATTACTATATATATATATATAATATATATATATATATATATATATATCTAATATATAATATACCCTCCTTGAAAAAGGGCCCAGCCCAGAGTGTGGTGAACTTATCAGAAATCTTTTTATAATAATATATATATATATATATATATATATATATAATATATATATAATATATCATTAATAAATATATATAATAAGCTACGTATACGTCGGGAAAATATTGATAATATTAGATATATAATAATAATAAGTATATATATATATTATACCCTTCCTTGAAAAGGGCCCAGCCCCTGAGTGGTGGTTAATTATATAAAAAATTAACTTATATAATAATAATGTATATATATAAGATATATAATATAATTATATATATATTATTAATATATTATCTATATATATTATATATATATATATAATAATATACTATATATATTAGCAAAGTCCAGTCTTCTGTTCAATAGAAACAGTAGAAAATTTTGCGGGATCGACTCGCACTTTTTTGCGTGCCCCCTAAAAACATATAATAATTAGATATTATATCATATAGTTCAAAATGATATATATATATATATTATATACTTATATATTAATATAATATAAATATATACTATATATATACTACTATATATTATATATATATATTATATTATTACATATACACTATAAAAAATAAATATGATTCAAAACTAACGAACACCCTAGAGTAGGCCGCATAGATATCAGGTTCAGGAGTCGTGGTCTCTCGGCCTCTAGGTGGATGACGGAGACTGGAAAGCCTCTTCAGGCGATGGAGGCGAAGCTCGATAAACACCATGCGTCCCCCTCTGTCCCCTATCGCTCTGAGCCCCTAAAACATATATTCCAGTATGGGACCCACCTGAACGGGCTCGAGTCCGATGGGGGGGACAGAGCCAGAGCCCATAACAACATGATAATCAGTATGCGGTTTTACTCTAGAGTAGTTCGTTAGTTTTAAAATGCATTAACGACGTCTAATATATATTATATAATATTCTATATTAATATTAGAATATACTATAATACTATATTATATATATATATATATAAACCATACGGTACGCGAAAAAAGCCGTGAGTCGGAAGTCCCGCAGAAATCTTGTCTACTAGTATCTACTGACAGAAACTACTTTTCCCCTTATTATTCTACTATATATATATATATATATATAATACTATATATATAAATACTAATAAAATATATATATATTATATACTAATATATTATATTATTATATATAGTATAACATATATATATATATATACTAATATATAATATATATAATAATACTCTCATATACAACTACTCTAATATACCATATCTACTACTATAAATATATATTATAATATACTATCTTATTTTTTACTCTATGACCGTAGGGGTAACTCAGGGGGTCGAACCCTCGAAAGTTAATTAGTGATTAAATTTTTTTTGGTGGCTTGAGTCTCTTTATTATAATATTAATACATAATAAAATAATTAAATCAATCAAGAAATTAAGAGTATTTTTAATATAAATGAGGATCAAATGTGGTCGTGAAGAGTTTCCTTAGGTTAATGGCTGTTGTAATGCATTTAAAGGGGAGAAACCCGTAGGGGATTCATGCTACGAACGTTGAAATAAATTAGTGACTTTACTGATCGGACAACGACGATATAATGGTGCAGAAGCAATGAAGAATATAGTTTTGGAGGTGTTTAAGCTCTCGAAAATATCCAGCGGCTTTATATGTTCATTGTTGCTCCATACAGTGAAGTACCAACCACATATAAAAATTTACTTCACATGGAATGTAACTACGGTACTTATCTTTCAGATTGCCGAATCGGACTACTATTTTGATAGGAAAGAAATAGGAAAGATTTTCCCAGACACAAAATGGACAAAACTCGCACGAATGAGTTAAACAAGGTTGTTAGAAAGTTACGATATGGATTGTTAGGAATGTTAAGAAATTTTTAAAGTATTTGCTGAAGCTTTAGAGGAACTTGAATGAATCAAGGTTATTAACCTTCTTAAAAAGAAAATCAGATCTTTTGAAATCTGTAATTAAAAGCAAATTTGTTGTAAGTTTCTTTATAACTTCAACTATATTCTTCTTCATTTTTTCATTATGTAGTAGTACATTGCAGTCTCCTTATTAGTGACACGGCAACTGCTCTTAATTGCATACCTGAAAATGTATAGTTTGCGTTACGAAAGATTTCATCAAGCAAACACGAATAGAAACGTTTTGACAACATTTTGGAAGTTGCAACTGAACTTTTGCTTTCTGTTAAAGTAGATTTGAGAATACCTCATCCGAGAATCGATGTAAAATGAAAAAAACATTTGGCAATTCCAAATTCTTTTCTTATTATTCTTCTCAAACCGTTTGAAGAGGAAAAGTTTCGTGAGACCATGCATCCATATTACTACATCTTTATTAAAGATCAAATCATTGCATCGATACAATAAATAATTGTGTAAATAATTTGATTTGTATAGGTCACATTTG
>JABUQX010086158.1:0-25000 GCA_015478945.1 Trachelipus rathkii | reverse complement strand
TCTTACTAAGGTACCAACTTAAATCAACTAAAATGAATGTATAACACTTTGAAATACAATAACAATTAACTATCACTCCACAATAAAACATAGCACCACCAACACAAACCCACCCAACTTACTAACCGAATAACATCAATCCATTTACCAAATAAATCCAATCAATAATCTATACATAAATAAATAACTAAATAATAATATAATAACACTTCCGACAACGTTAAAAAATTATGTGAAGTGAATTGAAAACGACCTGGGCCCACACCACTGACATTCCAACCGATCACCAAATCACACAAGGAAAATGAAGAAATTAAACAAGCAAAAATGCAAATAACGACACTAAAATATAATATAAATGATACTAAAATATAACCCCATAATAACATAATACACTATACATACTAATAACCAACTATAACTAATCCCAAAAAATAAACACTATAAACCTACTAATAATAATAATTCTAACTATAATATAAGTCATGTAATATAATATAAATAATATAATATAATATAATATAATATAATATAATATAATATAATAATATTAATATAAAAAGAGTAGAGTTGAAGAAAGACAGGATGACTAAAGTATTCCTCCATCAAAAAAAGGAGAGGAAAGATAGATGGGCAGTTTGCCTTCTAACGTTCATAGACGTTAGAATCTCATACACGTGCGCAATTTCAAATAGACACACAAGGCACCTGAGATAGGAAGTAGGAGGTGAATTATCAGAGTAATTCAATAAGAAATTAGGTGAAGAAATGGAAGTAGAAGAGATTTGGTTTTCAGGACAATGTTAACTGCAGATTTATCAGAATGAATAAGAGATGAAAATTGAATTTGCAGAACTTGTTAAAGGCATTTTTGGTAAAGTAACAGAATTTTTTATAATAGAAGAACCATTGGTGTCTGTGGACTTCGGTTTTGTGAAGTTAAATACCCTTAGATTTCAGGTCAGCTCTCATAAACAAAACAAAACAAGATAAAATAGTCGCGAGCTCTCAGATTAGGCGAATGTCTTAGCATTGAACTGGTGTTGACAAAAAAGCCAGCTTTTAATATGCATGGAGGCACTTTATATGCTCTTAGTTTGCCAGGTCAGTTCTCAAACACAAAACAAAAAATGATAAAATAGTCGCGAGCTCTTAGATTCGACGAAAATCTTAGCTTTGAACTCGCATTGACATTAAAGGCAGTTTTTAATCTGCCTGGAGGGACTTTATGTGCCCTTAGTTTGCCAGGTCAGCCCTCAAACAAAACAAAATAAAATAGTAGCGAGCTCTCAGATTTGGCGAATGTTTTAGTTTAGGATTCGTTATATCCTGAACGACAGGTTTTTCTGCCTTGAGTTAAGCTATTTGAATTTATCGAAACTACCAAGTCTAAAAACTACCAAGTCTAAGAAAAAAAAAAAATCCTGATGAGAATACTCCTCCTTCAGGAGCAAAACGTTACTTTCCAAAAGGAAAACCCAAATAAACGTCAGGTTGAACTAAATTCTATAAAAAAGGTAAAGAAATTTTTAATGATTTTCAGGACAAATATTTTAACATTTGATCTAATTAATCTAACTAACTAAACTAAGCTAAATTAAACTAATCTAACTAGCTTAAACTTAAAACTACAATTAACTAATCGGACCTAACTAAACTAACTAAGCTAAACTAACTATAAAAACTTAAACTAAATTAAAAACTAAACCTAACTAGCTAAACTAAACTAATCTAGCTAACTTAACAACTAAAAAAAACTAAATTAAACTAAAGGAAACGAAACGAAACGAAACTAAACTAAACTAAACTAAACTAAACTAATCTAATCCCTAAACTAAAACAAATAACTAATCTATTTTCCAAACTAAACTATATTAAAAATATAATTGCTTTAAACTAAAACAAAATAAACTAAATATAACTAACGTGTGGAGCGTCTCCTACGAAAGAAGAAGCTTACCAAACCTTTATTCTTTAAATTTCCCACCTTTGATGGGCATTACCTTATTCTAGGAGGGAAATAGCCCTAGGTAATTACGTTACCTAGATACGGAGAAGGATTGAACCCTAGTCCCCTTCCCTAGCGAACACTGCCCTGTTTACCCAATTGCGCCAGGTAACAGGAAACTTATACCTTAGATTCTTATCAAATTTCTCAATGGAAATTAAGAATATAATAATAATAAAATAATAATAATAATAATAATAATAATAATAATAATAATAATAATAAACAATAATAACAACAACAACAACAACAACAACATTAATAATAACAACAACAACAACAAAAGCAACAACAACAACAACAACAGCAACAACAACAACAACAACAACAACAACAACAGCAACAACAAACAACAACAACAACAACAACAACATTAACAACAACAACAATAACATAATAATAATAATAATAATAATAATAATAATAATAATAATAATAATAATAATAATAAATAATAATAATAATAATTTTAGGGTCGGAAAATTATTAACCAAGGATCTTTCAAATCTTTTAAAAATAAACCTTTGAAACAAGATCAAAATTAATTAGATGGAGATTTTGCAGTTAGAAGAAGAAGAAGAAGAAGAAGAAGAGAAGAAGAAGAAGAAGAAGAAGGAAAAGAAGAAGAAGAAGAAGTAAGAAGAAGAAGAAGAAATAGATAGTTAATCTTGGGAAATGGTGATATTCTCATCTAGTATTATATATCTTAGGCATTATAATCTGGTACTAAATCATAGTATTATCTAGTGTTCTTATCTAGTATTTATGTAGTATTTTATCTCGTATTACATCTAGATTATATTTTAATATTATAATCTAGGATAATATGCTAGTAATACATCTAGTATTTTCTGGTACTTAATTTATCAAATATATAGTAGGTTTAATCTAGTATTAAATGTAGTCATTTTATCTAAGTTGCTATATCAAGTAATATATCTAGGTATATATCTAAGTATTACATTCTCGTATTATAATCTAGTATTATTATATCTTAGGATTATATTCCTAGTATGTTATCTAGTATTATATCTAGTAGTTGTATCTAGTATCGTTGTATCTAATATTATATCTAGCTATAATATCTAGTATTAGTATCTGTACTTATGACTATATTTAATATCTAATATTATATTATAGTATAAATCTAGTATTGGTAAAATCTAGTATATTGATCTAAATATTTTGAAAAAATTTTCTAAGTTCAAAAGAATTTCTAAACTTTTGAAAAAGTTAAGTTTTTTTAACAAAATTTCATTAGGAAGATGCTCGATAATTTCAACCAGAAGCTATGCCACTAAAAAATTTTCTTAAAAAAAACCTTAACTTTTCTGACTTAGAAATTTTTTTGAACATTATTAAACAAAATTTTCAGAAATTAGTTGAAAATATTTTGAAATATGATATTTACCCTAGTATTATATCTAGATAATTATCAGATTATATTTAGTAATCTATAACCTATATTATAGATAGTATATCTAGTAGTATATTTTGTAGTATTTTTCGCAACTAGTGTGAAAAAGCCAAAAGTTAGTATAATATCTAGTATTGATTTAAAACATATTTTAATTCAAACCATTGAGTTTCCGACATTTTGATGATAAATGAGGTTTGAAAATTAACAAATCAAATTAATTGGAGAATCTAGAAAAAGCAAAACAATTTCCACTGCGTTAGTAATGATGATTCGCTTTGAAACTCTTTTTCCATATCACAGGGAAGGTTTCAGTTTCGATGCCTACCCCCAACACCATATATATATATTATATTTTATATATAATAATATATATATATATATATATATATATATATATAGTATATATATATAATATATATATATATATATTATATATATTATATATATATTTATTATATATATATATATATTATCATTATATATAATATATAATATATCAAAAGAGGTCACCCAATCAAAAAACACACAGGTACCAGCACTCGCCACCTGCAACCAAAAAGGGGGGACGCACCCAAAAAGGCAGGAGATTCTAGCAGGCCACACAATGCCTCAACAAACAGGAACACACTCATGGGGCACGGAGACAGCACGCCAACCCACGCAACCCCCAACCAAAACCCCCCACCACCAACACACGACCCACAGACCACGACGAGCCCGTCCAGCAACAACCACCGACCACCACCACGACCGCACCAGCACCAGCACACACAGCCGAACACCCCACCCACACCACTGCCACAGCAAACCCAAACTCAAACACAACCCCAACCAAAACCCCACCACCAAACCAAATCACCCGAAAAATAATATATAAATATAGATATTATATAATATATATATATTATATATATATATATATATAGTATAATATTAATTATATATTATATATAATATATATATATATATATATATTATAGATATATATAATATCATAGAATAATCTGAGTGAATCATATCATGTGATGTTCAAAATAAATAATATCGTTACGAACAAAACCTGTGAAACAGGCAATTATATTATTATGTATTATTTTATATATTATTATTATTATTATTATTGATTATTATTATTATTTTATTCCTTTCTGATGTATTATTATTATTATGATTATTATTGATTACTTATTCATTATTATTATTTTCAAATGCTATAAGAAACAGATTTTTGATCTGTTCTAATTATCATTGAGCCAAATCACCGGACAAAATAGTATAATTACCTTTACTATATATATATATATATATATATATATATTATATATATATATCATATATATATATAATCATACTACTATAGGAAGAAAGTCTTGGTCATTTTGATATATTCGATATATATATATATAATAATATATGTGGTGTGTGTGTGTGTAGTGTGCGTGTGTGTGTGTGTGTGCTGTGTGTGTGTGTGTGTGTGTGTTTGCATGGTGTGTTGTGTGTGTGTGTGGTGTGTGTGTGTGTGTGTGGTTGTGTGTGTGTGTGTGGGTGTGTGTGATATTAATCCATAAGACTTGTTGTGGACTTCATTGAAAACTTATTGAAAAGTATCAGAAAATAGGTTGTAATTATGATAAAATCGTAACGAAAGTCTATTGAGAATTTTCCCCCTCCCCCTCCCTTCCCCTCCCCTCCCCTCCCCCTTCCCCTCCCCCTCCCCCCCCTCCCTGATCCCTCCCCCCAAAAAATAAATAAATAAATAGAAAATGAAAAGAAAAAAGAATCACTCAAAAAAAAATTTGCCAGAAATATTTTTAATTATGAAAAAGTTAATAAAAACTTTTGGAACCCTAGATACAAATGCATGACATCCGAACATTTGTCTACGGAGGGCTTCGCCCACCCTAGTGACCTCAAAATATAGAGAAAGAGGACATTAACCAAGTAAGAGTCTTAAAGAAAAAACTAGGGAAAGATGGACAATGAGGTGAGGTATTTCCAAAGTTGTCTTAAAGTACAGGGCTGAGGACAAGCAGAGGTCACCCCGTATTCTCCAAAAGTAACAAGAAAGAGGACATGAAAGGGAGATCAACATTTCCTAAGTCTTTTAAGTAACTAAAAAATTAAGAGTGAGGTCATTATTTCCTAACTGTCTGAAAAAAAACAAAAAGAGGACAGAGAGGTCAACATTCCTGTGAGTCAGAAGAGGAGAGTGATCAATTTTTCCTGTCTTAAAAAAAAAACAGAAGGAGGACACTTGAGGTCACTATCTAAATTTAAGATTCTAAAAAAATAAAAACAATACTTACCTTGCCCAGTTCATGTGATTCAGTACAGGTAGACCTCGATTTACGAATAGGGAATCACCTACACTCTTCCAGAGTGTAAACCCCGCACATGATAATGTGTACAGGTGGCAACGGAATGGACGAAGAGCTCACTCATTACCGGGAAAACGGTTCCAACCAGAAACCACCCCCACACACAAATGTTTGCTCGCCTTCATTCAAGCGGCCTGTCAAATAATGGGTCCTTCTCCCCCGTGCATTGCTTGGAGACCGCGATACGAGGACTTCTGTTTTGAAGAAGAGGTGCTTGCAGAGAGTACACCAACCGCAGAACCCGACGAAGTGCTTAGTGACAGACTAGTCTCCTCCAAATTGCTCCGTCTCATTCCGTAGAGACCAGAAAAGACACAAGTTCAGATGTCTGTGGTTTCCCGGCGTCTTGTCTTTCCCGTATCCAGAATAAGAGGCAAAAAGTAGAAGTAGAGAATATTACCTTTTAGCCATTTCCGTTTCTTGTAAACTAGAAGTATTAAGAGCTTCATGTAAGACATATGTCTAGTTTTAAACATAAGTGTTCCTTATCGTCTTAATTATAGACCCTAGTTCTAATATATGCCATTCACGGTTGAGTACTTCCTGATAATTTTTTTGGTTTTATTATCTTCTCCTCCTTTATGAATTTATATATAATTATTTACTTAATATTTCATAATATTACTTTTAAATTATGAATAGAGCCTAATTTATGGCGGTCAATAGGGGTTGTTAATAGATGATAGGTCAGGTTGAAATAAATACCTAAGAAATAATATATAATAATAATAATAATAATACTAATAATTAAATACTAATATAATAATATAATAATATAATAATATTAATAATAATAATAATAATAATTAATAAATAAATAATAATATATAATACATTAATATATAATAATAATTAATTAATAATTAATATATAATTAAATTATAAAATAATTAAATAATGAAATGTATAAGAAGAAGAAGATAGAAAGAAGTAAAAGACAATTACCAAGATAAGAATAGAAGAAGAAGTACAAGAAGAAGAAGAAGATAAGTATAAGAAATGAAAGAAGAGAAGGAAGGAATGATAAAGTAGATTCTTAAACTTTATAGTTATTTATTCAGTTTATATCGAATCTTTCAACCCAAAATGATTTTTCTATTGCACTTTGAATTTTAAGACCATACAAGTTAATTTACTATGCATTTATATAATTGTCGATTCCAAATCCTTCCCAGTCTTTATTGGAACTTTCTACTCCAAATCTCACTCCGACTCGAACTCCAAATCAAACTGCTCAGTCGTTTTTGGAACTTTCTATTCCGACTCCAACTCCAACTGCACAGTCTTTATTGGAACTCTCTGCTCCGACTGCAACTCCATCTAAAACTGCCCAATCTTTGTCGGAAGTTTCTACACCGACTCCAACTCGAATCCCGACTTCAACTTCAACTCCAACTAATTGCCCAATCTTTATTGGAACCTTCTACTCCGATTCCGACTCCAACTCTAACTGCACAGTCTCTATTGGAACATTCTACTCCGCCTCCAACTAAAACTGCCCAGTCTTTATTGGAACCATTTACTCCGACTCCAACTCTAACTGCCCAGTCATCATTGCAACTTTCTATTCCGACTAGGACGCCAACACCAACCAACTCCAACTGCAACTTCCAAGTGTTTATTGGAACCTTCTAATTTGACTTCAACTCCAACTCCAACTGCCAAGTCTTTATTGAAACCCTCTACTCCGACTTCAACTCCAATTACAGTCTTTATTGGAACTTTCTACTCCGACACTGACTCCAACTCCAACTGCAAGGTTCTTATTGGAAATTTCTACTCCAACTCCTACTCCAACTCTAATTCCAAATACACACTCTTTGTGGAACCTTTTACTCCGAATCTGACTCCGACTTCAACTTCACACTCTTAACTGGAATTTTCATTGTAACTTTCTATTCCGACTCTGACGCCAACACCAACTCCAACTGCAACAGTCAAATCTTTATTTACTCTGACTCCGACTCAAACTCCAGGCGCACAGTCTTTATTGGATCTTTCTACTCCTACTCCAAGTGCACAGTTTTATTAGAACTTTCAACACCTACTCCAGCTCCAACTGCCCAATCATTATTAAACCTTCTGCTCTGACTACGATTCCAACTCCAACTCCACCTGCCATTCTTCATTGGAACTTTGTACTCCGACTTCGACTCCAACTAAAACTCCAATTGCACTGTCTTTATTGAAACTTTCTACTCCGACTCCAACTCCAACTGCCCAGTCTTTATTGGAACTTACTACTCCGACTCCAACTCCACCTCCAGTTTCAATTGCAATCTATATTGGAACTTTCTACTCAGACTCAAACTCCAACTGCAAGGTCTGTATTGGAAATTTCTACTCCGGCTCCGACTCTAACTCCAATTCTAACTCTACAGTCTTTATTGGAACTTGTACTCCGAATCCCACTCCGTCTCCAACTCCAACTCCAACTGCAGAGCTTTTTTGGATATTTCTACTGATACTCCAAGTGCACAGTCTTTTTTGGAACTTTCAACTTCGACTGACTCCGACTCCAACTCCAACTCCAACTGCGCAGTAGTCATTAGAACTTTCTACTTTGACTACGATTCCAACTTCAATTCCATATGCCCATTCTTTATTGTAATTTTCTACTCCGACTCCGCATCCAATAACTCCAACTCAGATTCAGTCTTCATTGGAACTTTGTACTCCGACTCTAATTGCACTGTCTTTATTGGAACTTTTTTACTCCGACTCTGACTCCAACTCTAACTGCACAGACTTTATTAGAACTTTCTACTTCAACTCTAACTCTACAGTCTTTATTAAAACTTTCTCTCGTGCAACGATATTTTTCAAACTTTAAGAGAATTGTATTCTTGAAGAGAGGGATGGCGTCCAGAGCCCTAACTACACATTTTCTATCGTAACTTTCATTCCGGACTCAAATCCAATAATTCAAATGAGACTAATCTTCACTTTAATTCATTCCTTGTTTAAAGCGTTTGCGGACTGTTTTCGAAGTCTTTATTGAACTTTCTCTGGAGCATTCTGTGGTTATAAGAACTTTCTTAACTCCGACTGACTCCAACTCCAATTTCAACTCCAATTACACAGTCCTTTTAAACTTTCTACTCCGACTCTAACATCGACTCCAGCTCCAACTGAGCAGTTTTTATAGGAGCTTTCTATTCCGACTCCGAATCCGATAGCTCCAACTCGGATTTAATATTCACTTTTAACTTTCTAATCCGACTACAACCCCAACTGCACAGTCTTTATTGAAACTTTATACCCCGATTTCGACTCCAACTCTAGCTCAAATTCAATTTTCTTTCAACTCCGACTCCAACTCTGAGATTCAACCTTCATTGGAACTTACGATTCCAACTTCGACTAGAATAAGTTGAAGTTGGAACCTTCTACTCCTACTTCAACTCTGATCACGATGACACTTTTAGGACTGCCTCTGATCGTTGGAACTTTCGGCTCCAACTCCGACTCACTCCCTATTATAAAACATTTCCTACCAACTTCGACTCTCTATCCAATGGAACTTTCCACTACTACTTCAACTCGGACTCCGACTACAACTCCAACTCCGACTCCTACTCTGATGAACCCTCTATTGGAGATCTAATAATTTAGATTATAATTAAATGCACCTCATGAAAAGACAACTCCAAATTTATCAAACTTCAAGCGGTGTGGTGCCGTGTTGTGCGGTGCGGTGAGGTGCGGTGCGGTGCTCAGCCATCTCTAATTTGAAGATTCGATTTCGAATGAATATGCTGATCAGATAAAAGAATGTCCACGTAAGTCTGATCCACTCAGACTTTTCGACTCAAGAAGAGGGCTACGGAGCCTGTAAGGATTTGCCGGCTCAAACTCCGGCTCCGGCTCCGGCTCCGGCTTCGGTCCGACTCCTGCTCCAGCTCCGGTCCGGCTCCTGCTCCGGCTCCGATTACAGTTTCATTATTTTAAAGTTATGAAGCTCTAACTTCGGGTTCCGGCTACGGCTTCGGCTCCTGCACTGAATCACTTCACTTTATCATCAATTTTTTTTATCCTGCTTCGGCTCAAACTCCAGAAATTTATTTGCCCGGGTCTCGGGTCTCGGGTCTCGGATCTCGGGTCTCGATCTCGTCTTCGGGTCTCGGCTCTCGGGTCTCGGCTCTCGGGTCTCGGCTCTCGGCTCTCGGCTCTCGGCTCCGCAGCCATGCTCAAAAAGACTCAGAAGATGTAGTGGTGGGGGAGGGGGAGGGGGAGGGAAAGGGAGGGTCAAATTTCAGAACATAATAAAATTAAAATATAAAAACTTCTAAGATTTTTCAGATACAAAGAATTTTATGCGAAATTGGGAGGGGGGGAGGGGAGAGTGAAGAAAAGTTCCCCGACCCTTGAGTGGTTGATACTATAGATGAGGATGATCCACGTATTAAGATTCCGGGTGTTTCGGATGTGGATTAACATTAGAAAGTATATTTAATGAGAGAAATAATTCAAAATCGTATATTCGATGAACACTAATATGTATTAAGGTTGGCAGAGCCAAGATATTCCGCTCCGCACCGCACGGCACCGCACCGCACGACAAGTCATATTTTTTGCCCATCACTGCATCATGACACTGTAATTATGTGTCGCATCGCACGAGACACTTGAATTTTTTGCAGCACCGCACGGCACCATATTTCACCAAAATAAGCGCACCACGAACGGTACTGCACCGCCCCCAGTGAGTTGTCCAAGACTACTATGTATTTTGCAGTTCTTATTATCTTATTATCTTATTTTGGATACACTTTTTAACTTTTTAACTTTTTAACTTTTGGAGTTCTTTTTATTATCTTATTATGGATACACTTTTTAACTGGTTGCGAATATGGATATGTACTAATATGGATGCGAATGTTCATATATACGTAAATTATGCGGATGTGGATATATACGTAGATGTATGCAGATGCGGATGTCAGTATATACCTGAATGTAAGTGGTTGCGGATATATAGGTAAATGTAGGCGGATGAGGATATTAAATGCAGTACATATAGAGGAATATATATATACAGGGAGTGAGCAGGTAGGTAGAGTATAAAGAGTATATAGGTATATATATAGTATATATATATATAATATATATATATATATATATATATATATATATATATATATATATATATATACACATAAATGTATGCGGATGTGGACGTGGATGTGGATATATTTGTAAATGTATGTCGATGCGAATGAACACTTTAATTTCAATCCATGTTATATATTTTATTAAATTTATTTTCATTATATGCATATTTATGGACATGAGGATGCTGATGGGCAGGTTTAGGTAAATGAGGATGTGAAAACTCATGTTTAACATTTAAAATGTGGATATGCGGATGAGAATGAGGATATGGAAAGTTATGCAAATGTGGATGAGGGTATGCAAGGTTATACAAATGTGGATGTGATGCAGGCTATGTCAATGAGGATTGGAAAGGCAAATTTACTTAATTGAGGATGCATATATGCGTGGTTATGTTAATGAAAATATGGATCTGAAAATTTACGCATTTGAGGATATGGATATGCAAGTTTATAAGGGTGGTTAAATTGTATGGGCCGATGCTGAATGTGAACCACACCTAAACGTCAATTTTTTTACTGCATTTCATTTGACATTTTTCAATTTCAGACTTACTCAATTTGAACCATGGAAAGATACACAATGGAGCAACGTGTTAAAGTTATTCAGGCTTATTATGAAAATGGGCGTTCAAATCAAAATGCATATCGTGCACTTCGTGATTTTTTTGGTCAATTTAATCGTCCAAATGTGCGTACAATCGGAAAAATCGTGAAAAAATTTGAGCAAACCGGGTCTGTAGGAGATTTGAAAAGACCAGTGCATGCTCGTACAGCTCGTACTGCAGAAAATATTGCTGCTGTTCGCGATAGTGTGGCTGAGGAGCCATCCACTTCAACTCGTCGTCGTGCCCAACAATTGCACCTCTCACGCTCGTCGTTGATGAACATTATGCATAAAGACTCTGCATTTTAAACGCTTGGCGCGGTGCAATTGACCAAGAACTAAAGCCTCTTTGACCATACAAAACGTCATCAATGGCCAGAATGGTGGCAAAAGAAAATGGCAACAGTGGATAGATCAATTTTCGAAGAAAAATCATCTTCATGAGGCACATTACCCTCACTGATCTGTCATCAAGCAGAATTGCTCAGCGTATTTGGGCGAATGATAATCCAAGAGCGATTGTCGAAAAACCAATGCACCCACAAAGAGTGACTGCTTGATGCGGTTTATGGGCTGGTGGCACAATGGGCCGTATTTCCAAAATGAGGCTGGTCAGGCAGTTACTGAGAATGGTGTTCGCTATCGTGAGATGATAATGAACTTTTATGGCACGAATTGGAAGGTATGGGTGTGGACGATATGTGGTTTCAACAGACGGTGCCACTTTGCCACACAGCTAACGAAACAATGGCTCTTTTGCGTGACAAATTCAATGGCCGTGTTATCTCACGTGGTGGCGATGTCAATTGGCCGCCAAGATCATGTGATTTGACACCGTTGGACTTCTTTTTTTGGGGTTATTTGAAAGAAAAGGTGTACGTCGATAAGCCAGCAACAATTCAAGAGCTAAAGGATGAGATAATTCGGCACATTAACGGCATAGAACCTCAATTATGCCTCAGCGTCATCGAAAATTTTGACCATCGGATGGAGGTGTGCCGCCGAGGTCCGGGCGGCCATTTGGCCGATATTTTGTTCTATACATAATTGAACCATACCGTATTATCATAATAAAAAAAATGACAATAAATTCCTAAGTAATTTGTGTTTTATTCAAAATCAACATCGGCCCTTAAAATTTAACCACCCTTATATGTAAATTTATGTATGGGAGAACGCGGATATACAATACAAACCAATGTAACTGGTTTATATTGTATATAAATATAAATCAAATTAAGTAAGAATGGGGATATGCAAGCTTAGTTAAATGAGGATGTGGATATGCAAGTTCAGGTAATTTAGAATGTGAAAATGCAAGTTTGCATAATTGAGATTGTGATTATATTGCGCGTTCTCTGATAAATCAGACAGTGACCTGCTCAAGACCCTCACTGATTTTCATGAAACTTCGCATATATTTTTTTAAATAAACGTTCACATCTCACGGGCAATGAACTACTCTAGGAGCAGAACTACTTTAGGTAACTCTTACATAGGTTCCGGACGAAGGATTAAACCCGGGTCCTGTGCAATGCGACTTTGTCAAACTACCAATTGAGCCACAGTAGCTATATAAAGTCATCTTAACAGAAAAGTACTTTAATAAAATTTAAGGTTCAGTACAATTTTGTGGAATTAGGCGAGCCTCTCTTTTTTCTAAGATCATTCTTAACTTCGGTTCTACTTAAGATAGAATAAAAATAAAAAGTGTGCTTTGTAGAAAATTAATAGTTCTATCAAAGTGTATAGAATCAAAAACCTGTCAAATTAAAATTTAAAAAAGGTTCAAGGTGTTAAAATAAAACTTCCCCCTCACACTCTTTGTCGATGCAGATTAATAAAAAGAGTTAAAGTTAAGTTAAAGGAAAGTTAAAGAAAGTTAAAGTTAAATTAAAGAAAAGTTGAAGTTAAAGGAAAGTTAAAGTTAAGTTAAAAGGAAGTTAAAGTTGTTAAAGGAAAGTTAAAGTTAAGTTAATTAAAGGAAAATCAAAATTAAAGTTAAGTTGAAGGAAAGCTAAAGCTAAGTTTTAGAAAAATTGAAATTAAGTTAAAAGAAAGTTAAAGTTGTTAAAGGAAAGTTAAAGTTAAGTTAATTAAGGGAAAGTTTGTTAAGTTGAAGGAAAGTTAAAGTTAAAGGAAAGTTAGTTAAAGTTAAGTTAAAAAAAAGTTAAAAAGTTAAAAAAAGTTAAAGTTAAAGTTGTTCTTAAAGTTTTGATTTCATTTTATATGAAATAAAAGTATTGTATTTTGTTTGAAGTAAATTTCCTTTTATGATTAAAAAAAATGAATTCTATAAAAAAAAAATTCAATATTACTTTCAAATATAATTTTAAAACAAGTTAGTGAATCTATTTTTAAAATATACATAATTATGCAGATCTTTATTCGGATATTTATAGTTATGCAGATGTGAATGCGGATATTTATAGTTATGCAGATATGTAGGCGGATATTCATAGTTATACCGATGTGGATATAAATATTCATAGTTATGCAGATGTGGATTAGGATACTCATAGTTAAGCAAATGTGAATGCGGGTATTCATAGTTATACAGATATGGATATTTATAATTATGCATATCTTTATTCGGATATTCATAGTTATGCAGATGTGGATTCGGATATTCATAGTTATACAGATATGGATATTTGTAGTTATGCAGATGTGAATGCGGATATTCATGATTATATATATATATATATATAAGAAAGAGCATAAGGGTTAAGAATTTAATAAGAGCAAAGAGTATATATATATAGTGATATATATATATAGATATATATATATATATATATATATATATATATATATATATATATATATATATATATATATATATATATATATATATATATATATATAGGGTGATATTCATAGTTATACCGATATGGATATGAATATTTATAGTTATGCAAATGTTGCTACAGATATTCAAAGATATGAAGATATGAATACGGATATTCATAGTCATGCAGATGTGGAGCCGGAGCTTTGTAGAAGCAAGGTTATGTGTGGAGCTGGAGCTTTAACAAATAAATTATTTTCGATGGAGCCGGAACAATATTCGGAGCTCAGAAATAGTGACTCAAAAAAATAGCTCGTAGCCGGATAATTTTAAAGTGATAGATTCGGAACCGGCAAATTTAAAATTGGTGGAGCAGGAACAGGCTATTTTAAAATGCCGGAGTCGGAGTCGGAGTCGGAGTCGGAGTCGGAGTCGGAGTCGGAGCAGGAACGAATAACAAAATTAACTTTAAAATAAGAGCGTCTGGAGCTAGCCGATTATCTTAAATGCCGGAGCAGAAGTCGGTTATATTAAATGCCGGAGTCGGTGCAGAAGTTTGAGTATGCGATAAAATAATTACCGATTTTTTTGCCTTCATTACTAGTTAGTTCGATGAATTGCAACGACAACAACAACAACAACAACGAAAAAACAAGCAACGACTTTTATACCTATTTCCAAGTGCAGCAGCACCACCTAATTTATATTTTTATATAAAAAAACCCCATATATTATTAATTAAAAAAAGAAAAGAAAATTAATAATATAATATATAATAACAAATTGTAATTAGAATTGGGATGTGACCACAGTTCATAACGAACAGCAATTTGTACAAAATTATAAAACAAGCTACATTCAAAACTAAAAGGATAGCTTAAACAGAACAAGGAGTAGTTTCTTAAAGGTAATATATTATAATTTTATAAGTATTTCCTTAGTATAGTATAATATAATGACAGTAGTTAATATATATTATGGTATGGTCTAGTTTTTATTTATTTATAAATAATAAATATATGATAGGGTATATATATTATATATGTAAAGATGAGTTACTATACATTTATGGATCGAAAAAACATGTAGATGTCAATATACTTTAAATATAAATATATTTATTAAAAGTTATCCCATATATAATATATAAATAATAATATATAATATAAGTAGCTCATATATATATATATATACGGGGCCGTTATTATTATATATTTATTTAATTCATTATATGTTTATGTAATACATAATATATATTATATATATTTTTATATACTTATAATATAGGTTATTATTTATAATAAATAATAAAATAAATTAAAATAAAACTCATATAATATTTATATAAATAAAAAATATGAAGGTTGATCACTAAATAAAAATAATAAATAATAATAAATATGAGAGTTGAGATAATATAATAATTAATTAAAGTATTCCCAATAATAAAATATAAAAAATCTAGGACTTTTTTAACCGAAGTAAATTAGCACCTTTTTACAATAAAAATAAAAATCTCGCGGAAGAAAAAGACAGGCACTGCCAGCGCAATAATAAGATCATAATTAAAACACACTCAACGGATTTTTCACCTTGCTTTCTTTCATAAAAAGAAAGTGCATTTGTTTTTTTCTACGATTTTTGATATTTTGATTAACTTTTTTGTAATTCTCTTCTTGCACTATTTTTGATTTTTTTGTTATTTGTAGAGTGATCTACAACCTCTTCTCATATTACATTATAATAAAATAATTATTAAAAAAAATAAAACATATATTTGGAGTATGGTAAGACAGAGGATAACTTGTGTTTGCACAGGAATTTTTCACATTACATTAACAATTTTTTTGGATATTTTGAGAGTGTGTACAAACCCAGTTTAAGTCACAATGTTTTATTTTCACTTCTTATCGAGATGTGCTGTTTCATGTTTCCATGTGCTCAATATTTTTGATACTCTCCACCAGTTATGTTCCTTTAGGCTTATAGAGCACATTGAAAAATTAAATAGCAATGACAAGGACAATAATTATTTTATATATCCCTTTTTATATTATTCTCCCTGCGAGGTTTAATTTTATTTCCGGGGATTTATAAGAGTGTCGTTTATTAATAGATATTTTTAGTGCCATATTTGAATATTTGTCTACAATTAGCACCCTTATAAAAAGAACAAGATATGCTTTGAGAGGGCGCAACGTTCACGGCGAGGACGGAGAAATTTTGTTATAACCTTTCGCTCTTGAGGACTAGACTAGAGCCTACGCGAAAAATTGGTCTCTAGCACGTGGGGCGCCATGGCCGGCTTTTGTCGTATTAGTATTATCTTTATTTTATATTTATTATGGGGTTGGAACTGTGTTGTGATTCGTGAGAGGAGTGGGGCCAATAGAGCTCTCGGCCTTCTTTAATTATTAATGTTGTTCTGAGTTGGGTTCACTGGGACACAGTGCTGATATCAAAGTGACCATGCGCGCGGGCTGTCTGAGAAAGTATTGGAGGCTCATTCACATTCTAGGTGTAATTATGAGATTGATTCTTTGTGAACACCTATGTCTGAGTAGAGGTCAGATGCGTCTCTTTTTACTATTATTTTTAATTAGTGGTGAACTTATTATCGCCCTTAGAAAATCGAACTAGAAGGAACAGACCCCTAGCATAGGACCCAATGTTTACTTCGGAAATATTATTCTTTTATTTATCATTTGATATTTATTAATGATGTTCGACTGGGATCATCATAAGAGGGAAATGGCCAATGGCTCTTTCTTTATCATTAATTAAATTTTTTCACTTGTTGCCTGGGAACAGATCTAAAAAGGAACAATGCGCTTCATTAAGATATATTATTCTTTTTAGTGTGGGAGTTGTACTGGAGGACATTCTATAGGAGGCGTCAAATGCGGTTATCTTAATTATTAATTATTTAATTTATTAATTTCCTTATAATATATTATTAAGTGGGGATTGAACTAGGCCACCAGTAAATAGATAGCCTATGTCTGCGTGCTTCTTTTATAAAGTGGGCATGTGCTGGTACTTTATTTATTTCTGTAGCTTTTATCATTTCTTGACTTGCAGCTTTCAAGCGAGTATATCAGTGAATGCGTGGCTTTTGATTTATTTTGTTTTTTTAGTGCGGTTGACTGAGGACAGGGTGGCATGAAGATCACGACCATCGCGGAATTTTTGGGACTTCTTATTTAGGTATTTATTTCTTTTTTATATTTATAATGAGAATCCCCCTTGGCCCTACTGGACCGTGTCGGGGGGTGGGAGGGGGGGGGAGAAAGAGTATAAAAGGTTACTGAGAATATTCTCTTATGCCGACTACTCTACCCTTTATTATTAATTTTAATATATTAAGATAGGCTTTGGTTGTCCATTCGATATTTGAACTCCTTTCTGGTTAAGCGTTCGAACCCTTATAACCCTTATTTATAAATATACCCAAATTCTAGATAAACCTAGAGATAGGCGCTAGGTATAGTCATATTTAGAAACAGGAGTCCGCAGCAAACCATTAGAGAGGGGAGTTAATAATTAAAAACTTCAGCCGCACGGCTTGTCCCTCGTTGCGAATCTGCACCAGTACAAAACTCCAAAATAAAATAATAATATAAGAATAAAATACTTAAGAAAGATCGCATATGAGCCCACATCATCAAAGTTCGCCAGTCAAACCAAATAAATAATACATAAGAATTATTACTTAAGAAGCCGTATGACCCTATATTGGACTGTCCTAGTCAACCAATAATAAATAAAAATAATTAAAAATAATAATTCACCGAAGCCGCATTGCACCCTCACGGTTTAGATTATGCTTATTCCCAGTTCAACTCCACAAAGGTGAATAAATAAGGATAGGGAAGCCCCGCCGCAATGGTCCTATTTTGACATGTCCCAGTCAAACACAATATTATATAAGATTAATATATTAAGATAGTCCTTTGCTCTTGTCTAGTAGAGGTGTCCCCCCGTCAACACCCATAGTAATAAAAAATAAATAAGACTTAAATACTAAAAATATCCGAATTTACTGGGCCTATCTTTGACTCGTACCACAGAATCAACCAATAAATAAGAGGTAAGTAATTAAGAAGAGTAGGAGTAACTTAAGCCACATTACATCCCTCCTAGCCAATGATAACACTCATCTATTCTCATTTTTAATCCATTAATTTTAAGAAGGTATGGATACGTAGGGAAAATCTCTACATGAGTCTTTTGTAGACTGTCTCCTATGAGTCGATCCATATAAAAATTTTTTAATAATTGAGTAGCCGTCTATTTGTCTCTTTCAAGATTATGGTGCCCAGCAACCATTCAAAAAATTAAAGATATTAATTAAAATCAATTGTAATAGATGGATTGGGAAAGTAATATAATGAATATCATTTGCGGGTTAGGTAAGTTGAAGCACAGCTCACTCGCCTACCCATATAGACTGTCCCATGTACAACCACGAGGCAAAATAATATAAAATAATTTTAATGTTTCCAATATATATATATTTAAATAAGTTCACTTACAACGTTGAGCTTGTACACAACAGTTCGAGTCCGCCAAAAAATATAAAATTATTAAATAAGAAATTAATAGATTCAGAGTAAGCTCTCCTGTGGCCCTCATCTTAGTGATCTGATCACACAAAGATCAACCCATAATAATTAATAATAAGGAAATAAATTATTTCTTAAGCTTAATAACATAAATTGTTATGGGATTGACTGGAGGACAAGTCTAGGAGCTGCTACGCTCAGGGGCCCACATCGTCTGTGCTTTTGCGCTGCAGACTGTATGTATTGGGGCCTTATGGTTATTAAGTTGGTTGCGTCTGCCGCTTTTGAGCGGTGGACCAGTCTTATCCGAGCGCCCATGTGCGAGCTTCCTTAAACTATAACATCACTATACCATTACAATATACAATAAATTATTATAAATAATAAAATTCTTAATTCTTTGAATATTTAAATTCGATTTATTATGAATCGACTGGGACATTCTAGAGTGCCAATGCGTTTATAATTATTTAATTTTCATTGGTAGAGAACTGAGGAACAGGTCTAAAAAAGGAACACCATGTAGACGTTTGCTTAAGTTATTTATTTCTATTTATTATGATGATTGATCGGGGTATCGTGCGAGCTAGTGTGATCATATGGTTGGCGGCTTTTAAAGGGCGGGGTTTTAACCCATTTGAGGGCCAAAAATTTTTATCTCTTTAATGCTTAAATTTTCGATAAATATAATACACAAAATACCATTATAATCTTAATTCTGTTAACTATGTATGAGATTGGTAAACTGTACAGTCTAGATTTAGTACCTTATGTTGCCTACATACTTGGGTTAATCACATTGCTGGTATGTGTCATTATCTTATCCTAATGGGATTGACTGGATATAGCTAAGAGAGACCACAAAGGCAGACACTCTATCTAAATTGTTAGTTTCTTATTGTTTGCGACTGGGACAGTCTTCCGCTATTTTTTGTATATTACTATTTAGGTTGCTTCCTCCGCATGATGATTAAAATATTTTGATTTAACAGAAAGGGACAATTTCTTAGAAGGCGAGTCAAATGCAGGAATACTTAATTATTATTTATTAGATATATTCCGAGTGTACTATAAATATAGGGAATACAATCTAAAAGATAATGGCCCATACGCTTTCTAATTATTATTCATTATATATAATATATTATGGGTGACCTGGGACATTCTATAGAGGGGCCAATACGACTTCTTAATTATTAATTTTTATTGGTTAGACTGGACACCGAGTCTAAATAAAGACCATGCGCCGAAAGCTTCTAATATATCATAAATTACTCGTGTGTTTGACTTGACAACAAATTGTCTTGACAGCGGAGAGTTGTTAAATCCTCATTAATTTTATACTAAAAGAATTAATATATATAATGGGTATGACATGGAGACAGTAACTAGTTAGGACACCAATGCGGCTTAACTGAAATATTATTCTAATATTTAATAAATTATAAATGAATTAAAGGAGAGATTAAAAATTGGGAGTTAAGAAGCCAATGCGGCTTTTTTAAATTATATAATTCACTATTACTACATTATATTGTTTGTGTTTTGATTTGTGTAGGGTAGGTAGGATCTACTCGCTTGTGAGCTTTCATTAAATAGGGAAATAAAATATACATTATGCTATAAAAAACATTTAATTAAATTATAAATTGAAAAAAATTAATATTTACTGATTGCTTTAATCGTATCATAATCATTGAATGGTGATAATCTTTTTCTTTTATTCTGTCTGTTCTATTAACTCTTATTACAATGTTCAAAGTATTTATTAAAGATTGGGATTTTAGGGGGGGGGGGGGATTAAAAAAGTGGGAGATATAATAAAAATATATAGCTTGTTTTAAAACCATATATTCACCTTTTATTTAAGTATATAAAAAAAAAAATATATATAAATAAATAAATATTATATAAAAAAAAAATAAAATATATAAATAAAAAATATAAATAAAAATAATAAATTAATATAAAAATAAAAATAATAATAATTATTATTTTATAATCTATATAAATAAATTTAAATATATAATTAATAATATAAAATATAATAATATATTATATATATAAATATACAAATAAAATATATAATAAATAATACTTATAAATTTTCTAAAGTTATATTTTTATTTAGATTATATTTACTATTTTCCTACTATAAGTAATTGTAGTTAAATAATAGATATAATAATATATAATAAATATATTAATATAAAAAATATAATAATATATATATAATAATATATATATATATAAATAATAACATAATATGTTCGATTATGACGTAAAAATAACAGTGCAATTACATTATTTAAAAAAACCAAAGCTAACTCAAAAAAATAAAAGAAATAAATATTCAGCAAATCGAATCGAAAGTTTTCGAAAATTGAATTGATTTTTTTTTTCTAAAAGAAAATCAAAAAAAATACACCAACCCTGAAGAAAAGCATCTTTGGAGAGCTATCGATCAAATCCAATTATGCAATATTATTATAGTGGAGAATATATCGATAAAAATAAGAAATTGTGCATTTCTCTCTCTTATTTGTTTGGACCAAGTCATTAAAGCTATCCCTATACAACTTCTGGCGGTCTGCGTAAGATGGAGAAGAAAAAATTAAGATGTTGAACGCTGTTTGGAATACCCTCTATTAAGGCTTTATAGTGACCATTTCCTTCCAAAGGGCTGAGTTCCTAATGTAGTTGAAAAAGTGTAAATAATACTTAATTTAAAAGGACATTTTGAATCAAGAGTGATTATCTTCAGTTAGGCTAATCTGAAACAATAACAATAACTAATGGTGAATTCATATACCGCACATTATTAACCACCATGAAGATTTGACATCTTATTTAATTTATTGTCCGCTATTCTGATTAATTCATATCGCCATCTTCATGTTTTGCGGAATCGTACCCTTATTAGCTTATAATATATCGAATCTTTTATGTTTAAGCCTATTAATATGGTATGATTGTATTTAAATAATAAAAAAGCATTACACTTCTCGGCAGCCTAAACATTAGGTGATGCCCTTTCAGAATATTTATTGTTGATTTATTGGTTATTTTGGATAGAATTAGCGTAATGTTTGGGTATGCATTTCCACTATACTATGGGAAAAAATATACCACCAATTATATCTAACAGGAATAAAACTTTTTTATTATAAAGGATAAAATATAGACAGAACTGTCAAAATGCTCCAAGCAAAATTTTGAAAACTTGACAAATTAAATCACAATAGAAATAAAAAAATAAGGGGGGCGGGGGGGGGATAATAAAATAAATTTAGGTTAAGTTCCTAATGAGTAAAAAAGGTATAGGTATATATAACGGGTGTTCATACAAGCGAACCTTCTCGTAAGGAAAAATTAAATTACTTATAATTTATTACCTAGAATCATAAAAGGAAATTTTTTTTTTCTAACTGTAATAAAATTGTCATGCGTAATATAAATCCATCCACTGGGATAAAAATCACGTTTAACTACAATTAATTACTAAGTATTTAATATATTTATAAAGTTAAAAATGATTTAAAACAATCAGTTATATAGTAAATTCAAAATTAAATGAAACAAAACTATAACTAATATATAATATATATTTTCCAAAAATGTTCGTTAACTTTTTTTTTTTAATAAACTCAAACCTACAATGTTCAATATTTTTATAGGTTTTATTTTATTATTTACTACCCTCACCCAATAACATAAGGTAATATTAGGATGAGAAAAATGGGTAAACATCTCAATTTAGTTATTTGCTTTAACAACAAAAAAATATAAATATATAAATAATATAATATATATATAAATTTATTTTATCCCTACCGAACTACTACACATATTAAATAATAATAATATCAATATATAGGAAAATGATTTGTTGTTTCAGTATTTGATTTTTGTTTTGTTTTTATCAGTGTCCAGAACCCCCTTTTCCTGTGTTCAACTTTTTGAGGAATTGAGACAATGTTGCAGCAGCCTGAGTTCAATAAATTGTGATATCGATATTCACATGTTATGGAATTTTACGACTCACAGTCTAGTTATATTGTTTTTTTATTTTTTTTTTTTAATCTTAATATAGGACCAATTACCCAAGAGGAAAGCTCGCTAATACCAATGGACACCAGGCAGTCGAGGTCTCTCAGGCCTGTCGGGGCTGCGGGTGAGGACGAGCAGTTTCCGGCCTCCAGGTGCACTCATAATTTCCCCACCCTCTGGGGAGGTCTCCAGGGACCCACTCAATTGGTATTATTGACGGGGTCTCGCGTGTGGTTTCCTCCGCGCGCGCGTCGCCCCTACAGAGGTAAATGAATGAAAGACGTGCCCCCCCTCTGTTCCCCCGTCCGGCTCGAGCCCCCTAATTTTTGTTGTTGAGTATAAATAGTAAAAAAAATTTATTGTTTTAACATTTGTGGGGGTATATCATACGCCTATGTTACAGAGCGCTGATGTGGCCAAATATGTAAATTGGTTTTTTCTAGTAAAAATTAAAAGTATTGATAGCGTGGGTGGGTGATCATATTGTAAAGGGAAATTTATGAAAGAATTTTTTTCTGTTCGGTTAGCAATTTTTGACTAATTTTAGAGAAATAGGATTTAAAAATATTGAATTGGGTTTTTGCTGTTCGGTTTTATAGTTATGGTTAAGTTATTCCATTTTTAAAATTTTTATTGATATAAATTGATTTTTAAATTAATTTATTTAATATATAATTTCGAAATTTTTGAATCATTGGTCCTATTTCACACCTGCATTAAATTAAAATGAGACAACAATTACCAGTACTTCATTTTCATACTGTTTCAGTATTCATACTCTATCTTAATATATGATATAAAAACAAAAAATAACATTAAAAAAGAAGTATCTCTAACTTCTGATAATGAAAAAGTCCTCCAGCAAACTATCCACAGTTCGGTCTTATGATTTAATAACTCATTGGTCTTATTATATAATACATATTATATAATGATTGATTAATTTACTTTAAATTAAATAATTTTAGGCTAATTCGTACAAGCGAGCTATAAACTAATACTAAAAATTATATAAACATATAGATGGTAGAAATTTTTATTAAAATATACAAGAATTAGGAGTAGAATTAAATAACTTATATTAAATATATATAACTAAAATTTATTCTGGGTGAAAACTAAGAGCGATTATTATATGTAGGGGTGAAATATATAATAGTATATATAAATAACAAAAAATATATATATAAATTACCTATTAATAATATTTTATGTATATTACGGTTGTCTCTTTAGCCCTAGTGTAAGTTCCACCACATACCAGATTTTCAAGATACTTTTTACATAACTCACAGCATACCGGAAAAGTGAATACATTAGCTTGGGTCAGACTATTTAGTTAAAATATATCCATCAATATGTTACATTTAATAAAATTTCTTCAATATGCATTATTCAGAAAATAAAAACGGAGATGAGGATTGGGGGTGGGAGGGGGGGACCCAAATAAATGATTCTGGATCACACATTTTATTGTTATACGAGAAAATGAGATAAGAAAATTAATAATTAAAATAAGAACCAAGGGTGGGCGGATATATATAATAACGGTTTATATTATACCCTTAACTCACCCCACTTTATAAGATTTCACTACTCAAAAATAAACTTATATTTTTTATATTATCATTAATATTCTATATTTATTTTGCTATATATATATATTTATATATTATCTATCCAAAAGGGTTTGGCAAAAATCCCTTTTAACTCTCAATAAAAAATATATTTGGCAATATAAGAAGATAATATTTATTTTCCCCAATTTGTTAATAAATTGTGAAGAATAATCACTTTCTTATTTTTTATGTTATTTTACTAATCATATTATAATAAAATATAGATATTACTCAATAAAACGTTATTTTAATAGCATACAGTGACGAAAAGTGAATACAATAATTTTGGAATACACTGGTAAAAATTTCACATAGGAAAATTAAAAAAAAGTAAAAAATAAATAATAAAATAAATATTAATATGTTTAAATAATTAGTAGCATCCGATAGTATATTAAAATGAATTAAAGTCTTTAAATGTAGAGACCTTTCTATTGGTTTTTTTATT